>ONZH01019302.1:0-17286 GCA_900303285.1 Rhinella marina | reverse complement strand
CACGTGACCGATGAATGTGACGTCACTAGCCCCCCTTACTTACATGGGAATGTAGGAAGGGGGGGGCAGTTACTACTTACATGGGGATGTGGGAAGGGGGGTAGTTACTACTTACATGGGGATGTGGGAAGGGGGGGGCAGTTACACTTATATGGGGATGTGGGAAGGAGTGGGGGGGAAGTTACTACTTACATGGGGATGTGGGAAGGGATGGGGGGCAGTTACACTTATATGGGGATGTGGGAAGGAGTGGGGGGGAAGTTACTACTTACATGGGGATGTGGGAAGGGATGGGGGGCAGTTACTACTTACATGGGGATGTGGGAAGGGATGGGGGCAGTTACTACTTACATGGGAATGTGGGAAGGGATGGGGGCAGTTACTACTTACATGGGGATGTGGGAAGGAGGGCAGTTACTACTTACATGGGGATGTGGGAAGGGGGGCAGTTACTACTTACATGGGGATGTGGGAAGGGATGGGGGGCAGTTACTACTTACATGGGGATGTGGGAAGGGATGGGGGCAGTTACTACTTATATGGGGATGTGGTAAGGGGGGCAGTTACTACTTACATGGGGATGTGGGAAGGGGGGTAGTTACTACTTACATGGGGATGTGGGAAGGGAGGGGCAGTTACTACTTACATGGGGATGTGGGAAGGAGTGGGGGGGCAGTTACTACTTACATGGGGATGTGGGAAGGAGTGGGAGGGCAGTTACTACTCACATGGGGATGTGGGAAGGAGTGGGGGGCAGTTACACTTACAGCCAGCAGCAGTAGCCATCTCACTGTTGCACACTGAACATGAGGAGACTGGTGGGCGGGGCCTCTGCTAACAGCAGAAGAACAGGCTGAAGAGGATTGCAGCAAAAAGGAGTGAGTGGGGGTTGGGAACAGGAACTAGGAAGCCTGCCCTGCCTCCTGTGGAGCGTGGAGGCAGGGACAGCACAGCCACAGATGGGGAACTGAATAGGCAGTTCAGGACAGGTGCCGCTCGCCCCGCTCCTCAGAGCAGCGGACATACTAGGTAGGCAACATAATTGCATCAGTGAGTGACAGAGCGGCAGCGCAGTCTAGTACAGTACTGAACGCCACAGCCGCTGCTGTGAAGCCTGGATGTCATGTAATATGTAAAATGGGTCGTGACTAAATACTATACTCCGTAAGGACCTGGTCCTTACCAGTGATAGGAAATAGCAGACTCACTGTGAGCTATCTCCCATCACTGGTAAGGACCTTTTTTGCCCCCCTAGTGGTCAGGTCCTGAACTGATATAGTATATAGCCGGTTCAGAGTGAGCTGGCTAAATCCTATACTCCATAAGGACCTGGTACTTACCAGTTAGCTGACTCTACAGGAGCTGGCTATTTCCCATCATTTGTAGGGACTAGAGATGAGCGAGCATGCTCGGCCGAGCATGCTCGAGTGCCATTTTTCCAGGCGCCTCCACAGCGGCACACCATAGGAGAATACCCCACCCCACCCAGGGACAGGAAACAACATGGAGATCTTTAAATAGCCCCCTCCCCTTACCATCTCCAGTTGTTTCCTGTCCCTCTGGGATAGGTGGAGATCTCCGGCGGCATGTGGAAGATGCCGAAGTAGGAACGTGTCCAGGAGAAGGCCATGGTACTTACCTTCTGTAAGTATCCGGCCCTCTGGATGGGATTCTGGGTCGCGGGGCGTGCGGTGCAGCTCCTCCAGGTCTCTCGGTGTAAGTCCTCCGGTGGAGGCAACCCCGGGCGGCATAATGGCGTAGTCTCGCGAGAAGACGCGCCGAAGTCACGTGGGAGGCAGGAGAGTCTCGGAGAGGGCCGGGATCTCCTGCGTGGCTTCCGGGTCCCTCCTCTTCCTCCCCCTAGACACAAGCACTTCAAAAGGGGGGGGAATGGAACCGGTAGCGTCTGTTCCTACACAGAGCTACAGGAGATGTCGGGACCAAGCGAAGCGGAGCGCAAGCCCACAGACTCAGCCAAAGCCCTCAGCCCGGTAAGCTCCCTCCCCATTTGGGGACCAAAAATGTAAAGTGTTTTTCCATGCTATGCTGACTATGGGTGTCTGTTAGTTTACACCTTAGGGTGGAAGGGTCTTCAAAAATCTTTTTAAAGTCACCTACCTCCTGCTCATTGCCCATATACCCTTTAGGTGAGGGAAACTCAGAAGGAAAGCTCACTAAGAGCAAAGAAGTGCTCTATGTGCAAAAAGAGCCTCCCTTCTGGATATAAAAAACCTGTATGTGCGAGATGTTTGGAGAAGATTATTTCTGAGGAATCCTCATCTCTATGGCAGAGCATAAGAGCAATTGTAAAGGCGGAAGTGGGCAGTGGGGTAGACTCTAAAATTGCTTCTATGGCCCAAGGACCTTCCACCTCTAGTGCGGCAGTCTCGGTTTCTTCTGAAGTCGAACCTCCGGATGAGGATATTGATGAAGGGGAAGTTTCGGCGTCAAAGCATGATTCATCGGATGATGATACTGGTCGTCCCCTATGTTCGATTGAAGAGACTGACAGACTCCTCAAGACTATTAGAGCCACGCTTAATATGGAGGAGTCTAGACAACCAAAATCTGTACAAGATTTAATGTTTAAGGGCCTGGGGGAGAGAAAGAAAAGAGTCTCTCCCCTGCATGCCAATATTTCAGGTTTAATTAGAAAGGAGTGGTCTGATCCTGAGAAAAAGCCTGGGGTATCCAGGATTTTCAAAAGGAAGTATCCCTTTTCAGAAGAGGACATTGAAGAAGTCAGCCTTACCCTTTGAGGACATAGGACTTCTCAAGGATCCCATGGACAAAAAGTGCGAAGCCCTTTTAAAAAGATCATGGGAGTCCTCCACGGCCATCTTAAGGCCTAGTGTGGCTGCCACTTATACGGCACGTTCTATGGCTATGTGGATTAGCAAGCTTGAAGAACATCTAGTGTCAGGCACTCCCAGGGACGACATAATAGCCTCCCTTCCCGCTCTCAAGCAGGCGGCTAACTTCCTGGCGGACGCCTCCATTGATACAGTTAAACTGGCGGCCAGGTCAGCAGCTTTGTCCAGCGCCACTAGAAGAGCCCTATGGTTGAGATCGTGGGCAGGGGACATCGCCTCTAAAAATAAGTTGTGTGGTATACCTTGCGAAGGTGATAGGGTCTTCGGAACGGTGTTAGATGACATATTAGAGAAGGCCACGGACAGAAAGAAGGGCTTCCCTATGGAGCCCAAACCCTTTTTTCAGAGGAAAGGTTTTTCCTCCAGAAGGGGGAGGCAGGACGAGAAAAAAAGGGGAGGTTCGGGGAAGTGGCAGACTGGTAGAGGGAGAGGGTTCCTTTTTAACCCAGGGAATACCTCTCAGAAACACAGTGCACAATGACGCCAGAAGTGCAGTGGGAGGGAGACTAAGGAGATTCCTGCCAGCCTGGGAAAGCATCACGTCGGCCCCGTGGGTCCTGGAAGTGATAAGATCAGGTCTGAGGTTAGAATTTTCCTCCCCTCCGCCAGACAAATACTTTGTAAATCAGGGGTTAAACCTGGCAGATCAGCAGGCCTTAAAAGACCAAATTCAGAGCCTCCTTCTAAAGGAAGCCATTGTAAAAGTCCCAGCGGAAGAAGTGGGAATGGGGTTCTATTCTCACATCTTTCTAATAAAGAAACCAAATGGGTCTTTTCGAGTAATTGTAAATTTAAAAGGCCTAAACAGACATCTGCTTTACAAGCGGTTCAGGATGGAGACGTTAAAGTCCACCATAAACCTACTGCAAAAAGACATATTTATGGCCACGATAGATCTCGCAGATGCGTATTATCATATACCAATCTGCAGGGAGCATCAAAGATATTGTCACGCGAGGTCGGCGTCGCGCTCCCTCTGCACGACATCGCCGGACCTCTCCGCCCCCCTAGAGACGAGCAATAGGGAATTGAAGTGCTGGTCTTGTCAGCCAGCACTTCATGAGTTAATTCTCTGTTTGGGTTTAGCCATGTGGTGCTGATCACACCACATGGCTACTTTACATATTGTTTGGACAGCTTGCTCCGCCTCAGGTCATGTGATGCTGGCCACATCACATGATCCTGGGCGGGCTATTTAAAGATGGCAACTGCCTCACTCAGATGCCTGTGATTTGCTTACACCATTGATCAGTGCTTGTGCGTTCTCAGTTATTGGATTGTTTACTTGGATTTGGATTTCGGACTTTGGACTTTTGACTTCTCTCTGCTTGACCCCTCGGTATTTACGTGACCTCCTGTGTTTGACCCGGCTAGCTGACCATTCTATATTGTGTTTTGTTACGTCTGTGTTTTGTCTGTCCCTGTGTACCCTCTCCCTTCCTGCGCACTTATACAGTGTAGGGACCGCCTTCGTGGTTGTCCGCGGCTACCTAGGGCCGTTTGAGGCAAGTAGGCAGGGAGAGAAGGAGGGGTTAGCTCAGGGCACACTACCCTTGTCTACCCCCTCGTGACAGAATCACAGGCCCAACTTATGGATCAGTTGCGGGCCCTCACGGAGCAGGTCCAGGGTATGGCTCAAGCTCTGCAGGGCCTGGCTGATAGGCTCCAACATCAGGAGCAGCTACTATCCTCAGTAGTGGCCCCTTCCACTTCCAATCCTAGTGTGGAACCTCATATTAAGCTGCCGGATCGGTTTTCTGGAGATCGAAAAATTTTTAATTCCTTTAAGGAGAGTGTCAAGCTCTATTTTGATCTACGTCCTCATTCCTCGGGCACCGAGCAGCAGCGGGTCAAAATAATTATTTCTCTGCTGCAGGGTGATCCGCAGGAGTGGGCATTTGCGTTACCCCCAGACTCCCCTAGCCGTCAGACGGTGGACGCCTTTTTCAGGGCTCTTGGGTTACTGTATGAGGAGCCTGACTTGACGGCTGTTGCTGAAGCCCAGCTCAGGGACATTCGGCAGGGTAACCGTCCTGTGGAGGATTATTGTGCGGAGTTTAGGAGGTGGTGTGTTTCTTCTGGTTGGAATGACCCGGCTTTAAGAAGCCAGTTTAGGGCAGGGCTTTCTGACCAACTGAAGGACCTTCTCGTGGGCTATCCTACTCCTGACTCCTTAGAAGCGACCATGACCCTAGCAGTCAGGTTGGACCGTCGGGTGAGAGAGAGACGGAAGGAACGGTCAAGCACTCCTCCTGTGGCCATCCTGCCTGAGAATCCTATGCCAGGTCCATCTTCCACCAGGGTTCCGGAGGAGCCCATGCAGTTAGGAGGAACCTTAAGGGAACAGAGACGTCTGAAGGGAGCCTGCTTTTACTGCGGTGAGATGAACCATTGGCTCCAGCAGTGTCCCAAGCTTCCGCCCTCTAGGAGATCCCCAGCGGGGAGTAAGGTAACTCCAGCGGTGGTAAGGAGAAAAATTTTACTACCTATCTCTGTTACCTATGATCAACTTAAGGGGGTTGGTCAAGCATTTGTTGATTGTGGTTCCGCTGCTAATTTTATTAATTTCGATTTTGTACAATCAGTGGGTATACCGATAGTCCCTCTAAGGGAGATTATTCAAATTGTGGCCCTCGACTCCACCCCATTGCGCAATGGGAGAGTGGAGTTTTGTACTCCTGACGTCACCCTAACTGTGGGAATCTCCCATTCTGAGACTTGTTCCTTTCTGGTTTTAAAGGATTTACCTGCTGACCTCGTGTTAGGGCTGCCATGGTTACAGGCTCACAACCCTGTGATCAACTGGCCAGCAGGTGAATTAGAAAAATGGGGACATGATTGTGTCAATTGTTGCAAATCTGTACTGCAGCTAGGAGGTACCGCGGAGTCTCTCGTCCTACCCGAATTTATCAGAGAATTTTCGGATGTCTTCTCCATGTCGGAGACTGATTTCCTTCCTCCTCACCGGCAGTACGATTGTGCCATTGACATAATGGAGGGATCCAAGTATCCCAAGGGCCGCATTTATAATCTCTCCACTCCTGAGCGACAATGTATGAGGGATTATCTTAAGGAGAGCCTGGCCAAGGGTCACATTCGGCCTTCAGTCTCTCCAATGGGGGCAGGTTTCTTCTTTGTTGGCAAGAAGGATGGAGGATTGAGGCCCTGTATTGATTACCGGGAACTAAACAAGATCACGGTTAAGAACAGGTACCCACTGCCCCTTATCCCTGATTTACTGAATCAGGTTCAGGGTGCCTGCTGGTTCTCTAAAATTAGATTTGAAGGGGGCATACAACCTGATCAGAGTCAGAGAGGGAGACGAATGGAAGACGGCATTCAACACCCCTGAAGGTCATTATGAGTACTTAGTAATGCCCTTTTGGGTTGAGTAATGCACCCGCCGTCTTCCAAAATTTTGTTAATGATATTTTCAGAGCATTTATTGGGAGATTTATGATTGTTTATATTGACGATATTCTTATTTTCTCTGCTGATTGGGAATCCCACGTCTCCCACACCAGACAGGTACTGAAGGTTTTGCGTGAAAATAAGCTTTTTGTCAAAGGGGAGAAATGTATCTTCGGTGTTCAGGAGGTGGCCTTTTTAGGATACATTTTGACCCCTTTCTCGTTCAAAATGGATCCTGTCAAGGTGCAGGCCATCCTTGATTGGGTGCGACCGTCCTCCCTGAAGGCGCTCCAACGATTTTTGGGATTTGCGAACTTTTATCGCAAATTTATTAAAAATTTTTCGTTGGTGGTCAAGCCAATTACTGATCTTACCCGCAAGGGAGCCGATCTGGGTAATTGGCCTCCTGCAGCTATTGAGTCCTTTGAAAGGTTAAAGTGGTGTTTTACTAATGCTCCTGTGCTAATCCAGCCGGATCAGAGTAGGCCTTTTGTGGTTGAGGTGGACGCATCAGAAGACGGTGTGGGGGCTGTACTGTCCCAGGGATCTTCCACCTTAACTAATCTTAAGCCATGCGCCTTCTTTTCCCGTAAGTTCTCGCCTGCTGAGAGGAACTATGATATCGGTAATAGGGAGTTATTGGCAATTAAGTGGGCATTTGAGGAATGGCGTCATTTTTTAGAAGGGGCATTACACCGTGTCACGGTCCTCACGGATCATAAGAATTTATTGTTTCTGGAGTCCGCTAAACGTTTGAACCCTAGGCAGGCGAGGTGGGCTTTGTTCTTCACCCGGTTTGATTTTTCTGTTACCTTCAGACCCGGAAGCAAGAACGTTAAAGCGGACGCCTTTATCCCGAAGTTTCCAGGCGTATCAACCTCCTGACGCCCCTCCGGAAACCCATCCTTCCAGCTGAGATCTTTGTGGCCGCCCACCGCACCTGACCTCGCTTCTGAGATCTCGGCAGGACAGCATCTCGCTCCTACTGGTACCCCCAATGACAAATTATTTGTGCCGGCTCATTTGCGTTTACGACTGCTGGGTGAGTGTCATAATTCTGTTTTATGTGGACACCCTGGTATCCATGCCACTAAGGAGTTGATTTCGAGGCAGTATTGGTGGCCATCGATTTCCAGGGATATTCAAGCTTTTGTAACTGCGTGTAACACTTGTGCCAGGTCCAAGAATTCTAAGAGACGACCTATGGGTGAGTTACATCCCTTACCCATACCTAGTAGACCTTGGTCACATTTGTCCATGGACTTTATCACGGATTTGCCATGCGCGGAGGGTAAGACTGTGATTTTGTGGTAGTTGACAGGTTCAGTAAAATGTGTCATTTTATTCCTTTGTGTAAATTACCCTCTGCTAAGGTCTTGGCATCTATATTCATGGATAATATTGTTAAACTGCATGGTGTTCCTGAGAATATCGTTTCTGATAGAGGGGTACAGTTTGTGTCTAGGTTCTGGAGGGCGTTCTGTAATAAGATTAACATTTCTTTGTCCTTTTCATCAGCCTTTCATCCAGAAACTAATGGTCAGACTGAACGTCTCAATCAATCTGTTGAACAATATCTTAGATGTTATGTGGCAGACAACCAACATGTGTGGGTCAGATTCCTGTCTCTGGCTGAGTTTGCCATTAATAACCGTGTCAATTCGTCCTCTGGAGTGTCGCCGTTCTTTTGTAACATGGGTTTCCATCCACGTTTTTGCTCCTTTTTCCCATCTACATCGGTTGTCCCAGAGGTTAATGATTTCTCCCAGGAACTGTGCACAGTTTGGGCACAGGTTCAATCGAACCTGGAAAAGGCCCAAGAGGTTCAAAGGGTTAAAGCTGATAGAAAGAGGTCTAAGGCTGTGAATTTTATGGTTGGGGATAAGGTGTGGTTATCCACTAAGAATCTTAATATGAAGGTTCCATCTTACAAGTTTGCACCGCGTTATATTGGTCCTTACAGGATCACCAAGGTGATCAATCCGGTTTCGTTTGAGTTATGCTTGCCCGACTCCCTTCGTGTCCATAATGTGTTTCATGTGTCCTTGCTTAAACCTTACGTTGCTCCTGTTGGTCCTGAGGAACAGCCTCCACCTCCGGTTGAGGTAGCGGGACGGGTTAGAACACGAGATTGCCAGAATCTTGGATGTGAGGAGGGTCCGTAATTCCTTCCAGTACCTCGTACACTGGAGGGGATTTGGACCGGAGGACAGATCTTGGGTGCCGTTGACTAGGATGCATGCCGACTCTCTCATTCGGAATTTCCATCTGCAGCATCCCGATAAGCCTGCTCCCGCTGGTAAGGGTCGGTTGGCCCCTCGTGAAGGGGGGGTACTGTCACGCGAGGTCGGCGTCGCGCTCCCTCTGCACGACATCGCCGGACCTCTCCGCCCCCCTAGAGACGAGCAATAGGGAATTGAAGTGCTGGTCTTGTCAGCCAGCACTTCATGAGTTAATTCTCTGTTTGGGTTTAGCCATGTGGTGCTGATCACACCACATGGCTACTTTACATATGTTTGGACAGCTTGCTCCGCCTCAGGTCATGTGATGCTGGCCACATCACATGATCCTGGGCGGGCTATTTAAAGATGGCAACTGCCTCACTCAGATGCCTGTGATTTGCTTACACCATTGATCAGTGCTTGTGCGTTCTCAGTTATTGGATTGTTTACTTGGATTTGGATTTTGGACTTTGGACTTTTGACTTCTCTCTGCTTGACCCCTCGGTATTTACGTGACCTCCTGTGTTTGACCCGGCTAGCTGACCATTCTATATTGTGTTTTGTTACGTCTGTGTTTTGTCTGTCCCTGTGTACCCTCTCCCTTCCTGCGCACTTATACAGTGTAGGGACCGCCTTCGTGGTTGTCCGCGGCTACCTAGGGCCGTTTGAGGCAAGTAGGCAGGGAGAGAAGGAGGGGTTAGCTCAGGGCACACTACCCTTGTCTACCCCCTCGTGACAGATATCTGAGGTTTGCGGTGCAGTTAGAGGGGAACATTCTTCACTTCCAATTTCAGGTTCTTCCCTTTGGCCTTACATCTGCCCCGAGAGTTTTCACAAAAGTGATGTCAGAGGTAATGTCCCATCTCCATCTAGAGAAAATATTGATTGTCCCATACTTGGACGACTTCCTGGTAGCGGCAAAAACAGAGGAAGAACTCTTACGGGACCTAGACTCAGTAAAGCAAGTTCTACAGGATCTGGGATGGATGATAAATCCAGACAAGTCAGATCTTTATCCCAGCAGAAGAAAAATATTTCTTGGTATCCTACTAGACTCCTCATTGACAAAGTCCTTCCTGCCCACAGAGAAACAAGAGAAGATTGTTCAGCAGGTGTCAGCACTACACAGGGCCAGGAGAGTATCCTTTTGTTCCATCATGAAAGTACTGGGACTCATGTCTTCAACGATTCCCGCAGTAATTTGGGCGCAAGCTCATTCAAGAATTCTCCAGGCTTTCTTGTTAAAAAAATGGGACAAAAGGATATTCTCTCTGGACAAAGAGATCTGTCTATCAATTCAAGTAAAATCGTCCCTGTTGTGGTGGCTCTGCAGAACAAATCTTCGGAGGGGAGTCCCTTGGCAGGTTCAGGATCCAATTCTCGTTACGACAGATGCCAGCAGCGCAGGCTGGGGGGCGCACTCTCAGGGGTCAGTGGCTCAGGGAACATGGAGCCAGGCTCTGAGTCTAGCCTCCTCAAATGTCAGGGAGCTTTCTGCAGTGAAGGAAGCCTTGTTAAGTTTCCAGTCACAAATAAGGGGAAGAGACATAAGGATAGTATCAGACAATATGACGTCGGTGGCCTATATAAACAGGCAAGGGGGGACAAGGAGCTCAAAGTTAGAAGGCATTTCCCAGTGGATTCTCGGTTGGGCGGAAGAAAATCTGGCCTCTATCTCAGTGATACACATAAAGGGCGAGGAAAATGTGTTAGCAGATTTCCTAAGCAGGGACAGGCTGAGAGAAGGGGAGTGGTGTCTAAATCAACAGATTTTTCTTCAGTTAGGGGAGAGATGGGGGATGCCGGTGTTAGACCTCTTCGCTACAGCGAAAAACAGTCAGATAGCGAAGTTTTGTTCCCTCTCTTACAAGGACAATCCAGAGTTCATAGACGCTCTGTCAAATCCGTGGCCAAAGGTACTTCTATATGCATTCCCTCCGGTAGCATTGATCCCAAGAACATTAGCAAAAGTGTTGAGGGAAGAGGCCAATGTCATTCTGGTGGCACCCTTTTGGCCAAAAAGGTCATGGTTCCCCTTACTCCTCAGCCTGTCGGCCCAGGACTATTGGATCCTTCCCTCCAGCCCGGATCTGTTACACCAGGGTCCAGTACTTCACCCCAGGGTGGATCAGCTACGTCTTACAGCATGGCGTCTGAGAGGGAGCTGTTAAAGGACAAAAGTCTTTCTGAGTCGGTAATTGCTACTATTTTGAATAGCCGTAAGCCGGTTACCTCTAAGATATATCACAGAGTCTGGGAAACTTTCAGAAAGTTTGCAAGAAATAAGACGGTATCAGTGGATGCCCTAGATTTGTGTTTAGTCCTGGATTTTATTCAGGCCAGACTGGAGAAAGGGCTTAGAGTTAGTACTATTAAAGTGCACATAGCCGCTCTTCCTGTCTTTTATGACAAGAAACTGTCTGAGATCGATCTCATTAAGAGGTTTGTAAAAGGGGCTAGGAGGAAACAGCCTAGTATAAGGTCCACTGTTCCCCCTTGGGATTTGAACCTTGTTTTGTCAGTTCTGTCAGACGATCCCTTTGAGCCTTTGTCAGGAATCTCTTTAAAATTATTGTCATTAAAAACGATTTTCCTGGTCGCTATTACTACGGCCAGGAGAATAGGCGAGATACAGGCCTTTTCTTGCAAAGCCCCCTACCTAACGGTTAAGGACGATAAGTCATACGATTTAGTAATACTAAAGCATTTTCCTTCCTTTTTACCGAAGGTGGTTTCGAAATTCCATTGCATGCAGGAGGTCTCACTTCCATCCTTTGGTTCCCCCTCAGGTTCAGCGGAGGAAAGGAAGTTTCACATGCTGGACGTGCGCAGATGCGTTCTTTCATACCTACAGGCTACTGAAGCCTTAAGGAAAACGGACAGACTGTTTATTCTTTTTGCTGGCCCCAGAATAGGACAGGCAGCAAGTAAAGCATCGTTGAGTAGATGGATTCGTTCCACTATTGATTTATGTTATAAAACCAGGGACAAACAGCCTCCGAACCATCTTAAGGCGCACTCGACCAGGGCCGTGGCAGCTTCCTGGGCAGAAGCTACTCAGGTTTCCCTAGAACAGATCTGTCAGGCGGCTACCTGGTTGACACCGTCAACCTTCTATAAGCATTACAAGTTAGATGTGATGAAACATCAAGATTTATCCTTTGGTCGCAGAATTCTGTCTGCAATTGTCCCGCCCTGATTCGTTTACTCTGTTAGTCTCCTATGGTGTGCCGCTGTGGAGGCGCCTGGAAAAGATGATAATTACTTACCGGTAATTGGATTTTCCAACAGCCTCCACAGCGGCACGGGATAATTCCCACCGCAATTGTACAACATGACCTTTTCTGTATTTGTTTGATTGTACTGTTGTTTGAATATAAAATAACGGTTGACTGCATACTTTTCAGAGTCCTCGCTCATTTACTGGAGATGGTAATGGGTGGGGGCTATTTAAAGATCCCCACGTTGTTTCCTGTCCCTTGGGGGGGGGGGGGGCCTTTTATTCTCCTATGGTGTGCCGCTGTGGAGGCTATTGGAAAATCCAATTACCGGTAAGTAATTATCATCTTTTGCGTATTTGCGTATGCATTTTAAAATCCGTACGCTATTCATACGCATATTTTAATCTATACACAAATGCGGACGAATAGCGTACAAATTCAATTCAATTTTTTTAATTTATTTAAGTTTTACACAATATTTTTGAAGCACAAAAAAAAATCATGTTTTTAGACAGTTTTTATTTTTTACGGTGTTCACCTGAGGGGAGAGATCATGCGATATTTATGTAGAGCAGGTTGTTACGGACGTGGCGATACCTAACATGTATACTTATTTTTATTTATTTAAGTTTTACACAATAATATCATTTTTGAAACAAAAAATATCATGTTTTAGTGTCTCCATAGTCAGAGAGCTGTAGTTTTTTTATTTTTTGGACGATTGTCTCAGGTAGGGGCTCATTTTTTGCGGGATGAGATGACTGTTAGATTGGTTCTACTTTTGGGGGCATACGCTTTTTTGATCGCTTAGTATTACATTTTTTGTGATGAAATGTGACAAAAAAATGCCTTTTTTTGACAGTTTTTATTTTTTACGGTGTTCACCTGAGGGGAGAGATCATGCGATATTTTTGTAGAGCAGGTTGTTACGGACGTGGCGATACCTAACGTGTATATTTATTTTTATTTATTTAAGTTTTACACAATAATATTTTTGAAACAAAAAAAATCATGTTTTAGTGTCTCCATAGTCATATAGAGCTGTAGTTTTTTTTATTTTTTTTGGCGATTGTCTCAGGTAGGGGCTCATTTTTTGTGGGATGAGATGACGGTTTGATTGGTACCATTTTGGGGTAAATATGCCTTTTTGATCGCCTGCTATTACACTTTTTGTGAGGCAAGGTGACAAGATTTTGGTATAGCTTTTTTTTTTAAAAAATTTTTGTGTACACCTGGCGGGGTGGACCATGTGATGGTTTTATAGAGCCAGTCGATACGGATGCGGCGATACCTAATATGTGTACTTTTTTTTTTTTTTTTTTTACTTCATTTGGGGAAAAAGGGCGCTTTTTTTTTTTTTTTTTAAAAGAAGAACTCCCGACAAAAATTTTATTCCATGTCCTGCTAGAAATGTACGTGATGTAATCTGTAGTGAATGTCATTTTCTTACCAGTGTCTGAATTTTTGACTTATATCATCCTGAAGTTTCTTATCTGTGTCATGTGACCAGCAATTAGACCCACCAACTCACACAGACTTATGTGTGGACAGGAAGTTTAATTCTCTATGTATTCCTATGAGACTGAAAGTGAGGCTCCCATAGGAATGAATAGAGCAGTTACTGGCTTTCTGTCCTGGGTCAGTTGGAGGTCAGGGAGTTGGTCACATGACCCAACTACAATAAGAAGAGAGGTTTCTACTCACAGAAACAGTCGCTGATAAGAAAATGACATTCACTACAGATTATATCATGTACCTTTCTAACAGGTCAGAGAATAAATTTTTTTGCGGGAGTTCTTCTTTAAGCTTTATTTTTTATTGCTTTTTTACACTTTTTTTTACTTTCTTTTTACACTTTTTTTTTAACTTTCTTTTTACATTTTTTTTAAATTTATCAAGACCCATTTGGATCTTGAAGATCCAGTGGGCTTGATGGCTATACAGTGCATTTCAATAGTCATCTATTGCAATGCACTGTATCAGTGCTACACTAAGGCCCCATTCACATGACCGTATGTTCATTTCCGTATCTTATCCGCATTTTTGCGGATAAGATGCGGAACCATACAGACCCATTCATTTTTCCATAGGAGAAAAAAAAAATGCGGAATGCACACCGTGTGCATTCCGCATCTGTATATTACGGAAGTTCTCCCGCAAAAAAAAAAAGAAACATGTCCTATACTTGGCCGCAAATCACGTCCGTAGCCCCATTAAAGTCAATGGGTCCGCAAAAATGCGGAACACTACGGAAGACTTTCCGTATGTCTTCCGTTCCGTTTTTATACGGATCACGGAATACATACGGTCGTGTGAATGGGGCCTAAGGCTGATCAGACCCTGAGGGTCTAATCAGCCTTAGGTACATGGCAGCCAGGACGCTTTTGTAAAGTGTCCAGTTGCCATGGTAACCATCGGGCTGCTGCTACTGCAGCAGCGGCGGCCCGATGGAAGAGAGAGGGAGCTCCCTCCCTCTTAACCCCATGGATGCTGCGGGCGGCTACTGACCGCAGCATCTATGGGGTTAAACAGCTGAAATCGGTGCCAGCACCGATTTCAGCTGTTGCAGCAGAAGGTGAGCTGTAATTACAGCTCACACTCTCTGCTGATGGCAGCGGCTCCGATCGTGAGCCGCTGCCATCATAAAATACAGCGCAGCGGGGGGGAACAGAGGCATGAGGGGGGGGCAACGGAGGCAAGGGGGAGGCAAAGTGGGGGCTCACTTACCCCCGGGGGCCACTCTAATTGGTCCCTTGCCGGCTTCCCCGAGGTCTCTGCTGTCCGGGAGAGTGGAGACTCCGGGGCTGTGACACTTTATAGTGTCACAGTCCCGGTAAGCAGTTTGGACGTAACTGTTCGTCCAAATGCCGCAACCTACTTGCATTTTGGACGTAGAGTTACGTCCAAATGCGCCAAGGGGTTAATCCAGTAATTGTGCTCCTTTATGAACAACACAGGCCTAACATCATCTTCATGGAGGACAATGCTCCAGCTCCAGGTGGCATCATTAGGGAACGGCTGCTGGAGATTGGGGTACCTCAAGTGGAGTGGCTGCACTTTCTCCAGACCTGAATCCCATTGAAAACCTATTAGATCAGATGAGGCTCGTAACTATGTATCCCAGAACCTCAATGACCTGAGGGCCGCCCTTCAAGAAGAGTGGGATGCCATGCCTCAGCAGACAAGAAGTCACCTTGTGAACAGCAGGAGATATCGTTGTCAAGCTGGAATTGATATATAAGTATTGATTGACATATCATTAAGTGCTATAGAACAAAGGAGTAAAGGAGTTAATCACATGCAGGACCAAATTTGTGGTTTACTTGGTATACTGCGATTGTGGTAGACTTTATATTGAAAAGACGATTAGATGTCTGTACGAAAGGTTTCGTGTACACTTTTCGTCAATTACAACAGGAAGAGGTTGCCCACGTTTAATAAGTCATATTAGAACTGAACATGTAGGGAACCCAAGGTCGATGAAATTTGTCGGACTTGAAACTGCCCCACCGCAAATACAAGGTGGAGACAGACACTTGAATTTATTGAGGAGTCTAGATGGATAATGCGCTCTGAAGCTCTTGGACCATTAGGATTAAATGACAAGAATGATCTCAGCGTATTTTTAGGAGAGTAATTATTCGTTGTGTTTTTTACGTATGTTTTATATATTGTGTACACTGTCTCTGACCTAGGCATTTTGCGTACGTTTGCGTACGCTTTTTTATATACGTACGCATTTTCGTACGCATGTGCTATTTCAAAGACAGGGTCAAAAAGGGCGCGACGTTGCAGTTTTGGTGACGCAATTGGCTTGAGGAAGCGCGTAACGGCCGTCGCCAGGGGCGTACATAGAAATCGAGGGGCCCCATAGTGAATCTCAGAACTGGGCCCCCCACCCAAAAATAGTAAGTACAATTATTGTAACTGTATATTGTGTGTGTGTGTATATATATATATATATATATATATATATATATATACACACGCACACGCACACACACACACACACGGATATATTATAGTGTTTCTATGTAAAACCACAGATAACACTAGTGTAGATCATGTGGTAGTGTTACCTGCAGTCCTATGTAAAACCACAGATAACACTAGTGTACATCATGTGGTAGTGTTACCTGCAGTCCTATGTAAAACCACAGAAAACACTAGTGTAGATCATGTGGTAGTGTTACCTGCGTCCTTAGTGTGCCTCCCTGTGCCTCTTCCACGGGACTCCATGCTGGCGGCGCTGTCTACTTTTCCGTATTCTTCTTCTTGCCCCGCACAGAACGTCCTGATGCAGCTGCGTCAAGTCATAGGAACACTGTGGGCATGGTGATGGGGACAGACACACACACAGGGAAGCAGACACACACACAGGGACCGATACACGACAGGGACAGGGACAAGGATGGACAGGGACAGGGACACACAGGGACAGGGACACACACACAGACACCCAGGGACAGACAGACACCCAGGGACATACACAGGGGGACAGACAGACACACAGGGGGACAGACAGACACACACTGGGACAGACACACACAGGACACACACAGGGACAGACAAACGCACAGCGGGACAGAAAGACACACAAAGGGACAGACATACACACACACAGGGACAGACAAACACACAGGGACAGACAAACACACAGGGACACACACAGGGGGACAGACACACAGCTAGGACTCACCAAACTCCAGCCTGGCTCCTCTCCGTACAGCATCACAGCTCTTCTGGCTCCTCCCCCACTGGTCACATGGTCTTCAGGAAGGTCCTTTAGCCCACAGCAGGATCTATCCCTGGACTGCAGGGGTGAGTGGACGTACAGGAGGAGGGAACATCAGAGAGGATGATGTTTCCTTCCTCTGCTGCTGTGTCGGCAATCTGTAACATTAGAAAGTGAGGGGACAGGGCCATTCTGTCCTGCCGGGCCCCCCAACCTCACGGGCCGTACGCCACTGGCCTTCGCCTATGACCTGATGGGTGATTTCATGCTGTCCGCCCCAGTTCATCGCTGTATGTAAGTGATTTTGCCTCAAATAAATTTTGGACTACTGAACGTTGAGTGCCACACAGTTTTTTCTTTTCTATATTTTGAGTGGCATTTTGCTTTACTTGATTGTGTAGAGCACCACTGTGGTCCAGTTAACGGCACCCAGGTCGCAGAAGAGTCGCAGAAGAGTCCAATATATATATATGCATGCATTTCTTTAATAGTGCCATCCCATTCTGGACTTTTTTCGTTTATATTTTATGGGCTGCCTAATATTATATTGGGATAGAGCACATCAAATTTTGCAATTTGATGGATTCGAAGACTGTTGACATGTCTGAAGATCTAAGACCAGGAGTAGCTGGAGGCAGAGAAGGGGCGGACGCATATTTTACTCAATGCAATGAACAAGATGATTTACATACGCTGAGTACCAGAGCATTAGAGCAGAAAGTATCCGTGCTTGCAGACAAGGAAACTCGTCTGTTTTGGACTGTCAATTCTTTAACCCCTTCAACCCCGGGCCTGTTTTCACCTTCCTGCCCAGGCCATTTTTT
>ONZH01019301.1:0-19007 GCA_900303285.1 Rhinella marina | reverse complement strand
TTGACTAAGAGATCAACTTCTTCACTTGCAGACAGATCTAGATCTCTGATTGTGTTTCTAAACGATGAACGCCATGCTCTATAGCTTTCAGGTCTGTCATTAAACTTTGAGAGTCCTTTAGTTATTAGCTCACGTCTTGCAAAGAATTTGAAGAAATCTGACATACCTTGGTCTCTATGTGATAGATCTGGAGGCAAGGTGCCATGTAGGGGGCCTGGTGGCCTATTGTGGTTCATAGGCAAGTTGTTGCTATAAAGGTCACAATCGATTTGCTCCTTCTTAAGGGATCTGGCTATACTGCGGTCATCTGCTGGTTTTGGCACAGGTTGCATGGAGGGCTGATTGTAGAGAAAACTACTCTCTTGTTTGGTGTAGGGTGTCTGTTCAGCTGAGGTCGCTTGTTGGGTCAGAAGATGCTGCAGGAACTTGTTATCAGGAGTCGATTCTGCTTCTGGACGTGGATGCAGATTGTCATCTGATTTGGCATGTTGCAGTACATAGTCTGAAGTACGTAGCAAGTTATCATGATGACTATGTGTGGTCTGAAATATGTTGCTGAGTCTTTTAGCTGTGGGATTTGCTGCTTCCTCTAAAACTTCTGCTTCAGCTATAGCGGCTGCAGCCTCCTTTTCAACTGCAAGTTTCTCCAGTGTTGCAGTTGCTTCTATACGTGCCTTCTCTAGTGATGCTTCCAGGCGCGCTCTCTCTAATTTTATCTGCATTTTCTGCTCTGCATAGGCTGCTCGCGTTTTGGCGGCTTCAGCTTTTGCGCGGGCAATGGCGACCATGGAGCTGCTCACTGACTTCCTTGAGCTTCTGGAGCTACCCGAGACATAGAACCTTATCTCAAATGCTCCGGTCTCTCTAGTAGACATGGTGATGCTGTGTATGGTCTTGCACACTTGTCAATGTTGAGGGTATAGTGTAGCGGTGTTGCTGTGACGCAGCACGGTGCTGGGATCAGTGTGTGGTTTGTGAGAAACCGTGGTTTACTGGTGTCCAGCCTGTGAGATGCTGCTGTGTCTCTATCCAGCTTGATAGAAGACGCCCCTTCTGATATCCAGCTTGATAGAAGCCGCTGTTTTACTGTTCTGTCCTCCTTAAATGAGCTATTCAATTTGACAGACAGCCTAAACTCTTGCTCCACAATGCACCACACTGGAGTTCATCCAACTTGTCTTTTATTGTAGAACAACAGAGTAAAACTGAGGGACATAGAAAGGATGCACTTACTATATGCACAGACATGTGGCAATACATGAAAATACAGTAAAACGCATATAACATAAGATAAGACATGTGCACGCATACATATCACATATACAGTACATCAATGTAACTCAAGGATGACTATACATTAGAATGAACACATGTGGTGATGCAGATGGCATGTTATACCATGCACAGAGAACGCATGGTCTACAGCTGCTGACTATAGCTAACACTTAGGAACATGTAATGCTCATAATATGTTGTAACATGTAAAGCTGCCATGCTGGATGGCTCATGTGTCTCACCAGCGATGCTACTGTAAGCATGGATGGAATGGATGGGGCTGGATGGATGTTCCCTCATCACTATACCAGGGAAGAATGAGGAAGTAGATGCTCAGACTGAGCGTGTGATGTCACCAGGGGTCACATGTCACATGTATGGAAGCTCAGATGGTTCAGTAACATAATGTAATGCAGTGTGTGTAAATGGGCATTAGAGAGAGAGCCCTAACACAATAATACAGTGTAATGTAAACTATATTACACATTTTCAATACAATGAATACAGTGAATACACATTTAGGAAAACCAAACTGCTGAAGGCATGACACATATATTTCATGGATTTTTCGAACACGGAAAAGGAAAAAGAGGTCAAGTGGGGCATGTGTTGTATGCATTCTTCTCAGTTTAATACCGTATACGGCGCCTATCCGGAAAAATAGTTTGGAGAGAGAGAAAGAGAGGAAAAGACGTATTTTTAAAAGTGACGTTCAGTATAGATCAGTTAAAGAGAAAGAAAGGATTTTATGAAATGGATTTGTATCACTGAGAGCAAAAGAACGTATTTTTTACGTGACGTCCAGTATAGATCACTTAGAGCTAAAAAGGGGAATGTGCAGACTTGGGCCGCTATAGTGCAAACCACTATGGTGGTGACAACAGAGTGAACGAGTGACACTACGGGAGAAGGCGAACCACATAAACATTTTTCGTGGCCCGAGTTAGTATGCGGTAGCTGGTGAAGCACCCAAAAATTTAGCCTGACACAGCATGGCGGTTACACCACCAATGACTTTGTCTGACTGAGAATGCAGTGAAATGGCTTTTGTTGAGCCTCCAAAAATTTTTTTCTTTTCGGAGTACATAAAGTCGACCCTCAGCAAAAAAAATTTTTTTTAAATATCGGTACTTGCGCCTCCTGAAAAATTGTTTTGGACTGTCTGTTTGACGCTCCTGAAACATTGTTTTACAGTGTCTGTAGTTGACACTGCGGAAAAATTGTTTGGAGAGAGGGCCTGTAGGTGGACCTCCGGAAAAATTGTTTAGAGAGAGGGCCTGTAGGTGGCCCTCCGGAAAAATTGTTTGGAGAGAGGTCCTGTAGGGGGCCCTCCGGAAAAATTGTCGTAAAAGTGTGCCAGTTGGCCCTCTAAAAAATTGCGTTTTGCGTCAGCGTTAGGCAAAGACGACAAGGAGGAGTAGGAGGAGTAGAGAAGAGGAATCGGAGACATAAGTAATGTTAATCTTTAGCTGCTTTCCCCCGGAGGAGATTTGAATTCTGGTGAAATCCAGGCTTTGTTCATTTTAATAAGCATCAGCCTGTCAGCGCTGTCAATTGACAGGCGTGTATGCTTATCGGTGATGATGCCACCAGCTGCACTGAATACCCGCTCTGACAACACGCTAGCAGCAGGGCAGGCCAGCACCTCCAAGGCGTACAGCGCCAGTTCAGGCCGCGTGTCCAGCTTTGAAACCCAGTAGTTGTATGGAGCAGAGTAATCGGTCCAGACGTTGGTATGGTCAGGTAGCTACTCCCTCACCATCTTTCTGTAAAGCTCACCCCTACTCTGCCAAGACTGGGGACAGGTGACAGTGTCTTGCTGGGGTGACATAAAACTGGCATTTTTCAACAGGCAAAGCAGCGGGATGGTGAGGCTGATAATGGCGGCATCGCCGCTGACCATCTGTGTTGACTCCTCAAAGCTGGTCAACACCTGGCAGATATCAGACATCCACGTCCACTCCTCATTGTAGACTTGAGGTAGCTGACTGACCTGACTACCAGTTCTGGTGGAAGTTGACATCTGGCAGTCTACAATCGCTCTGCACTGCTGGTAAACTCTGGATAACATGTTTAATGTCGAATTCCATCTTGTGGGCACGTCGCACAGCAATCGGTGAGCGGGCAGTTGTAGGCGGCGCTGCTCTGCCCTGAGAGTGGCAGCATCTGTGGTCGACTTGCGGAAATGCGCACAGATGCGGCGCACCTTGGTGAGCAAATCAGACAGATTGGGGTATGTCTTGAGGAACCGCTGAACTATGAGATTGAACACGTGGGCCAGGCATGGCACGTGTCAGTCTGCCGAGTTGGAGAGCCGCCACCAGGTTACGCCGTTGTCACACAAAACCATGCCTGGCTTGAGGTTCAGCGGTGCCAGCCACAGATCGGTCTGCGCCGTGATGCCCTGTAATAGTTCTTGGGCGGTGTGCCTTTTGTCACCTAAGCTCAGCAGTTTGAGCACCGCCTGCTGGCGCTTAGCCACAGCACTGCTGCTGCACCTAGAGCCACCGACTGAAGGCGCCGTGCCCACGGATAGTAATTCGGAGGAGGAGGGGTCAGAGGAGGAGGCATAGTACGTCTGAGAGACCGTGACCGAGGTAGGCCCCGCAATCCTCAGTGTGGGCAGTACATGAGCGGCCCCAGGGTCAGACTCGGTCCCAGCCTCCACCAAGTTAACCCAATGTGCCGTCAGTGATATATAGTGTCCCTGCCTGGCAGCACTTGTCCACGTGTCCGTGGTTAGGTGGACCTTCTCAGAAACAGCGTTGGTCATGGCACGGATGATGTTCTGTGACACGTGCTGGTGTAGGGCTGGGACAGCACATCGGGAAAAATAGTGGCGGCTGGGGACCGAATACCGAGGGGCAGCCACCGCTATGAAGTTGCAAAAGGCCTCGGTCTCTACCAGCCTATAGGGCAGCATCTCCAGGCTCAGCAATTTGGAGATGTGGATGTTGAGGGCTAGGGCATGTGGGTGGGTGGAACTGTATTTCCTCTTGCGCTCCAGCGTCTGCTGTAAAGACAGCTGAACGCTGCGCAGGGACACATTGGTGGACGCTGTGGAGGATCATGGAGGCGAAGGTGTGGTTTTCCGGCAGGGGGCACTCGTGCCGGGGTCCTGGGCAGGGGGTTGACTAGCAGAGGCAGCGAGTGACACAGGGGAAGGAGCAGTGGTGGGATCCGCAGGAGGTGAACGGCCTTGGTTCCATTGAGTGGGGTGTTTAGCACTTATATGCCTGCGCATGCTGGTGGTGGTTAGGCTAGTAGTGGTGGCACCCCTGCTGATCCTGGTGTGGCACAGGTTGCACACCACAGTCCGTCGGTCATCCTCAATTCCTTTAAAGAACCTCCAGACTTGCGAACATCTAGGCCTCGCCACGGGAGCTTCACTACGTGAAACAGTTGCTGCTGATGCGCCAGCTCTGGCCCTGCTTCTCCCTCTGGCCACACCACTGCCTCTTCCAACCTGTTCTGGTGCAGCACTCGCCTCCGCCTCAGAAACACTGTCTTCACTCGGCTTATCAACCCAGCTTGGGTCAGTCACCTCGTCATCCTCCGATTCCTCAGTCTGCTCCCCCCTCGGACTTCCTGCCCTGACAACAACTTCACCACTGTCTGACAACCGTGTCTCCTCATCATCCGACACCTCTTTGCACATTTCTTCCACTAAGTCAACAATGTCATCACCCACAGACTGCGACAGTTGGAAAACTTGGGCATCGGGAAAGTGGTCAGCAGCAACCTGAGAAGTGGTTTGTGACTCTGGGAAGGGTCCAGAAAACAGTTCCTCAGAGTATGCCGGATCGCATTCCAAATTTTCCTGGGAGGGGGCAGACTGGAGGGAAGGAGGTTGAGGTGGAGGAGCCAGAGGGGTGCTCCCTTGGGTAACGTGGGTGGACTGCGTGGAAGACTGACTGGTGGACAAATTACTTGAAGCATTGTCCGCAATCCACGACATCACCTGTTTGCAGTGTTGTGGTTTCAACAGTGCTCTACCACGTGTCCCTGTAAGTTGAGACATGAAGCTAGGGAGGGTAGCTCTGCGGCGTTCCCCTGCTCCCTCATCAGCAGATACTGTCTCACCCTGCCCAGGACCACGGCCTCTGCCCCCTGCAGTAATTGAATGCCCACGCCCACGCCCTCGTCCTCGACCCTTAGCCCTGGGGTTCAACATTTTCTGTATATAAGTGTATTATATATACAAAAAAAAAAAAAAAAAAGGGCCTGCTGTAGTGAAACCCACAAACTTGTTCAATCTGAACAAGTTAATATATAGGTGGATAAGTTAGAGCAAAATTACGTATTTTATTACGTACCGTGCAGTATGGAGCAATTACACTGAAACTATTAGATTAGGCAGACTTGGTCTGCTTAAGTGCAACCCAGACAAATGTCGCACAGAGATTTTTCTAATGTAGCTATATCAGTGAGAGCAAAAGACCGTATTTGATTACGTGACGTACAGTATGGGTCACCTGGACAGAAAATACGGATTGTGGTTTGTAGTGACTGGCCAACTGAACTGTGACACACAGTATGGTTCCACCCAGCTGTATGAAATGGATTTGTATCACTGAGATTAAAAAAAACACAATATTTTTTTTGTGTTCTTTTTTTTTACGTGACGTGCAGAATATATCAGAGAGCAAACTCAGCCCCTGCTGACTGTGGCTATTTTCACTGCAACCTAGACAAATGTCGCACAGAGATTTTTCTAATGTAGCTGTATCAGTGAGAGCAAAAGACCGTATTTTATTACGTGACGTACAGTATGGGTCGTCTGGACAGAAAATGCGGATTGTGGTTTGTGGTGACTGGACAGCTGAACTGTGACACACAAAATGGTTGCAAATATGGCGGTAGCTGACTACTAGTGCCAGCAAGCCCAGCCACAAGCAGATAAAAAAAGGGTCTTGTAGCCCTAACAAGGGCTGTTGGGTTCTTTTAGAATCACTCCTGCCTTACACAAATCTAGTAGAACACCCTAACACTCTCCCTGTATCACACTGCAGATCTGTCCCTAACGGCATCCAGGCAGGGACTGAGCCGAGCACCACGGACAGTCACTAGTATATTCCAGGGTCACCTGATCAGGCCAGCCAACCCCTGCTATCGACAGTTAAGGGCCCCATGTGATGCTGGGTGGTACGCAGAGTCTCCTGGCTTGTGATTGGCTGAGTTTATAGCTGCCAAAAATTCAAAAGGCGGGAGATGCCATTTCCTCGAGCATGGCGAGATGCTCGTCCGAGCATCGAGCACTTACGAGTACCCTAATGCTCGAACGAGCACCAAGCTCGGACGAGCATGCTCGCTCATCTCTAATCATGATGAAAAAGATTAGTCTATCAACAGCCACCCGACCCAGGTTTCACCATCTGCTTCATCGGGGCATATCCCCTCTCACTAAAGGGAGGGTCTTTTATAGTGACTCAGATCACACTTAAAAACCAAAAAGAGGGGGAGTATTTAAAACTCCTCCTCTTATATTGCAATTTTCATTATTCATCAACCATCATCAAATAAAAAGCTTTCATACTACCACATATCATAATCACATCATTAGTCTAGCATTGGATTATCCACTCCATGTTCCCCATAAGATCATCATATAACTAAAAACATATTAGGTATATCTAAATATTCCTTTAGTCGAAAAATACCATCCTAAAACCCTCTTCTAAAAAAGACCTTTCAGACATTACTATAGTCTTTTAAAGTAGTGGTGAATTCCAAGTTCATCACTACAAAAATATTTCTTTTTTACCTTAATTAAAAAAAAACTCACAGAAATACATTCAATTTTCTAACCTCTATATTAAACAAGGTTTACATAGTAACATAGTTTAGAAGGCCGAAAAAAGACATCTGTCCACCCAGTTTGGCCTGTTTTCCTACAAGTTGATCCAGAGGAAGGCAAAAAAAACCTGTGAGGTAGAAGCCGATTTCCCCACTTTAGGGGGAAAAATTCCCCCTAAATCAGAATAACACCCTGGATCAACGACCCATCTCTTGTAACTATAACTTGTAATATTATTACCCTCCAGAAATACATCCAGGACCCTCTTGAACTCTTTTAGTGAACTTAACATTACCACCTCCTCAGGCAGAGAGTTCATAGTCTCACTGCTCTTACCATAAAGAATCCTCTTTAGTGATGATCGAGCACCCCGATGTTCGGGTGCTCTGGCCGAACACTAGGTGGTGCTCGAATGCTCGGCCGAGCACCCGCGTATAATGGAAGTCAATGGGAGAAGACCAGGCACCCCCTGCTCGAATGAGGTGAGGGTGTCTGGTCCATAGGGAAACGTCAGAAAATGGTGGAAACACCAAAGAAATGGTTAGGGAACAGCATGGGGAGGATGTCTGGATGCATCTTGTACACCGCAGTCAATGCTATTAACGATGATGGCCGACTATTACGCCACTTTTACGGAATGACAAAAATACCCCGCCAAAACCCAAGATAACATCGATTTTACAGGAAATATTGTTAGGAAACAAATATTTACTTGTACATTAAGCGCAAGTGCTGCCAAAAATTACACGGATTGTGACTACATAAACAGACAGACCGCACAAAGACCGCACATCTAAAAATATATATATGAATTTTATTATAAACACACTAGCACATAGTTATTTTAATTAAATAATTTAAAATAACTATGTGCTAGTGTGTTTATAATAAAATTCATATATATATTTTTAGATGTGCGGTCTTTGTGCGGTCTGTCTGTTTATGTAGTCACAATTGGTTTGGTTCCGGACCGTGACGTGCACTCTATTTTAATATAGGTGTGCCCCCGCTTTCTATATAAAAATTACACGGATGACACACTCCCATACAACCGGTATATCATATAAAGAAGGGCCTCATTCACATTTGGTATAATTGTGGGACTCCGACACTCATAAATCCTATGCACTAAGGGAAAGGGCTGCCAAAAATTACAAGGAACAGGCACTCCAATACCCCCTTTATTACACATAAAGGAGTGCATCAGACACACCCTTGAAAAATTATGATTGATGGCCTGCTGCTGACACGCAAAAACAATAGTTGTGACGTGCTGCTGCTGAGCTGACCGTGTAAAAAATTATGGATGACATGCTGCTGCTGAGTTGACCGTCTTAAAAATTAAGGTTGACACGCTGATGCCCATCAAACTGTCCCAAATTTAGGGTTCACACGCTGCTGCCCATCAAACTGTCCAAAATTTAAGTTTGACACGCTGCTGCCCATCAAACTGACCCAAATTTAAGGTTGACACGCTGCTGCCCATCAAACTGTCCCAAATTTAAGGTTGACGCGCTGCTGCCGAGCTGACCGTAACAAAAAATTTAAGGGTGACATGCCGCTTAGCTGAACGTCTGAAATATTATAAGTGACCTGTAGCAGGGCTGAGTGTGTAAAAAATTATGGTGCAGGCCCAGCTGGTGAGCTGCCCGGCTAAAAAATTATGGTGCAGGCCCAGCTGGTGAGCTGACCGGCTAAAAAATTAGGGTGCAGGCCAAGCTGGTGGACTTTGAGGGCAGCCTAATAAGCAAAAATCAATACCAAAATATGGAGGGAAGTGCTATTCGTATTAATGTTAAACCATAACCTTTAATAACCAAACTAAAATAAGTGGCCAACTTTCTCAATATTAATTGTTGCATAAAAATGTTATAACTGGAAAGGTCTTACCAAAGTCTCTAGCTATTCTCATATCAGTATGTCCAGATGCCAGGAATTTGGGAGGCAGTCGATCCGAGGAACGGGTATCAGGTAGGTAGACTCACCCTAGTTGTCCCTCTCAACCCTAATGTAACCCTCAGGACCTCCGGAACCTAACCCTGGAATTGCGCGCCCTGGTAAACCCTACTCCTGGGAATACCCTGACACACCTACCACATTACACACGGTTGTCCCAACGCGTTTCATCTACCTTGTGGCCCACGAATCATCAGGGGACAAGGGCCCATAGTAGGGAATATATCTTTTTCTCAAAAGCAGACTGATAAATGCTGCCCAGTAAACAACAACATAATTCAAAGGCAGACAAATAAATGCTATAAAGCAAATGCTGCCAACATTCACTAGGGTCAGAACTCAATCAGAATCACCCTGGTATCAATGTACAATAGGCTAGTGAGTCCTCTAAGCTGATGGGCTTACAGTGGTAAGACAGACAGCAAGTAAAAACACAGACCTACCTCGGTCTTATAGCCATGAGAACGCCAACTCCTCCTGCTACTTCCTGGCTGTAGAGCTACGTCATCAGTCAGGTGATAGTCATGTGATGCAGTGGGGGAGTGGCGAGGGCAGGCCGGGACACGCCGCGTCCGCGTTGCTAAGCAACAGCAGCATGCATCATCGGACACTCCCTCTGCCCTCCAAACATACTGCGCAGACAGGGCTAGGTAATAGAACATGTAGCACCCAAACAGGGCCATATTACAAATGATAAATTACCACCTGGGCAAGATATTTACGGCAGGACCGTCACAGTGGGATCAGGGCAGCTTCCTTTACAAAGTACTGCCCGGATGTAGGCTGAAACCACTTGTAGACGGCTCATTACAATAAATCCATATACAAAGTATTGAATATCCTACTTGAGAAACACATTATTATTAAATTTATGCAACTTTTGCTTGAGGAAGAGAAGCGGACTTTGGAACAATTAGAACTTAGGTTACAAGAACAGATTGAGGTGAAAAAGAAATTCAGTCAGGAACCTGAGTTCAATAATAAAGAGAAACAGCTACAGAATACTATTGAGCGGTTCCAGTTTCACTTAAAGTGTAACTGCCGTTTCATTTTTTTATACTGTAATGGTATAGTATACCATATAGTATATGTGCCTTAGTGTTTTAAAATTTAATCATTTTTAGTTTCACATGAGAAAAACTGTGAGAAATGTGTGCCACTTTACCATTGTGCAGGGCTCTTCTCACACCGTTGCCATGTGCAGTCTGTCTTCTCTATCTGATAAACAAGAGACGGGTGAGCTCTGGGGGGAGGAGCTCAGCCCTGGATGCGCATTCACAGTGTAGTAGGACACTGGCTTCTCCTCCCAGCCTTAATGCCTGCAAGGAGTACAGTATGTGATGCCTGCCCATCAGAGCTAATTAGGTATTGCATATAACAGCCCAACTAATTGTATCCCTTTAGCCCCAGCTATCTTATTTTCTTCTCTTCTGCCTCATGTGCCTCCTTCCATTTTCCCCATTCCCTGCCAGCATGTAGTGTACACTGTATGCTAATGCTATTCATAGTACGCATATGCCAATGCATTAGCCTACGAATGCTATGCATTGTACGCTACTGCGCACGCATTTGTATGCTAATGCATACGCATTGTGCGCTAATGCGTACCAATTCACCTGATTAGCATACTTTTACTGCGAGTGAAAGTAGTGAAAGAGGAGAAGTCGCGATTCGTTAGCAACGCTATGCTAGTTCATGTGAGGAGAGCAAGGGCTTATGGGAAGTGAGGGAATACAGAATGGCCTCAAGGAAAGGCAAAGATCACCACAGGAAGAGCAGCAGAGGCCATCTTAGGAAGATGCTGAAATAGAGACACAGAGAAATATGGTTGCTAAGGGCTGAATACAAACATCAGGAAGGTAAAATTAACTGAAAAATACAGAATCATGAATATCTGCCCTGCAGCATCACATATGGTAGAAATTTCATTTTTGGTAGTGAAATGGCAGTTATGCTTTAAAGGAGAGGAAGCATCGGCAATTTGTGAGTTTAGGGAGAATAAGGCTTATAACTTTCTGACAAACATTGAGAGTAGGCGTGATAGAGAACAAAGGGCCTCCTCTACAGAAACTGAGGCCTCAGACATCGAAAGGGATAAGTCCACCAAGACTAGAATCAGGGGTCGGGGTGGTAAAACCAGGTCTAGGGGGAGAGGTTTACACCAGACTGATAGATCTAACTCCCAACATTTTTTAGACCAAGGGGGCACATACCCACTCCACAGCAAAATTGCACCCCCTCAATCATAAATAAAGACACAGGAACACAGGTCATTAATTTGTCCTCACGCATACTGACGGCCCCAGAGGTTTCAGTCCTTAAACGTGGGCTGTCATTTGTACCCACCACCCAGGTTGACCTTTTCACCTGGGTTAAGGACTTGAATTTATTTGCGTGTAAGTTGCGCTGGCACAAGTATTTACAACTGCAAAAACAGAGGGAGAGCCGTGACCTAGGCATACTGGCTGATATTCTTGAGGACGTTAAGTTATTATTTGACTTAAGCTGTGAACCAACTAGTAATAAGGGGGAAGGGCCATTTACTTCTCTGAAAAATAACAGTAGTAAAATGCCTCCCCAGGGGGACATTTCCTGTATTGATGTATTTTTAAGGAATACGGTAAAGGATCTTGCTCTTTTGGACACATCACCCCGGTATCATAACTGTAGTGGGCCGGAACATCAGGTGACCGAGAATTTGGGTAAGGACCGATCCATCACCATCAAGCCCTCAGATAAAGGGGGTAATGTGGTTGTGATGGACGCATCCCAATAATAAACATGTGTCACGATACTGGTGGTAGTAGCTGGAGTCCAATAGCAGGGACTAGGTAGAACACTGGAAGCGGCAGGTAAGCTGGCAAGCTGGCACTTGTAGTTCCACAGAAGCTGCAGACAATAGGGAGGTAGCAGATGGGTGTGTGGGGTAAAACATGGGAGGAAGGAACGATCCGGAATAGAGACGGTTCCAGCGAGAGAACTGCAAGCAGGAGCTTTACACGATACTCAAGCAATGAGTGTTTGATCAGGCAGGATATTTAAGACAAACAGGAAGTGAGGTAGCAGCTGGTTTGAAGCATGCTCCACCATCTTGTCTGAGGGCAACTCAAGGGCAAGGTAAACTAAACAGCAGGTATCCAGGGTTCTCCTGACATTACTCCCACCTCAATAGCGGCCTCTGGACGCCACCTGACTTGGCTTGCCGGGATGTTTCTGATGAAACTGTCTGATTAGCCCGGGAGCATTAATGTTACTGACAGGTTCCCAGGAATTCTCTTCAGGTCCATAACCCTGCCACTTAACAAGATACTGCAAGCGGTTCCTGAAGATTCTAGAGTCCAAAATTTTTTCCACAACAAATTGTTCTTCTCCATCTATCTCCACTGCATCAGGAGGAGGAGGTATGCGTTTTGGAAAAGGATTGGGTGTGATAGGCTTTAAAAGAGACACATGGAAAACAGAGTGAATCTTCATACCTTGTGGGAGCTTGAGTCGAACCGCCACTGGACTAATCAGCCCTGTAATGTTATAAGGCCCAATGAACTTCTGTCCCAGTTTTGGTGAAGGGACCTTAAATCTCAGATGCCTGGTGGAAAGCCATACCTTATCCCCAACTTTAAATGTTGGTGCTGGTCTACGAGACTTATCTGCTGCCCTCTTGTATGTTTCTTGAGCCTTCTCCAACGTCTCCTTCAGTAGTTTTAAATTTTGTTGCAAAGCAGAGATTCTTTCCTCAACAGCAGGAATAGATGGGGTGACAGGTACTCTAGGGAGGATATTTGGATGATACCCTAGATTCGCGAAGAAAGGGGTTTGCTTGGTAGATGCATTCTGAGAGTTGTTATAAGAAAATTCAGCTACTGGAAGTAAGTCGATCCAGTCGTCTTGTAGATGGCAGATATAGCACCAGAGGTACTGTTCTAGAGTCTGGTTGGTGCGCTCGGTCTGTCCATTAGACTGCGGGTGGAAAGCAGTCGACAAATTAATATTAATATCAAGTGCCTTGCAGAAACTCCGCCAAAATTTTGATGTGAATTGAACTCCACGATCCGAGATAACCTCATCAGGAACCCCATGGAGACGGAACACATTGTTGACTACCAGATCTGCTGTGGCCTTGGCAGAAGGTAAACCGGTGCATGGAATAAAATGTGCAGCCTTGGTGAGTCGATCTACTACTACCAGAATTGTATTTTTCCCCTTAGAGGTAGGTAGATCTACAATAAAGTCTATGGAAACAGACCCCCAGGGGCGAGAAGGGACTGATAATGGCTGTAACAAACCCATGGGCGAGGCACGAGGAGTCTTGCATCTGGCACAGACGTCACAGGATATAACATACCCCCTTATGTCCTTTTGATAATTGGGCCACCAAAAGAAACGAGACAAAAATTCTTGGGTCTTTTGTACACCTTTGTGACCCGCCATCTTTGAGTCATGGACTAATTTTAGAATTTTCAGTCTCATTGTCTTAGGTAGATATAACTGCTGCCCGTGGGTCCAGACCTTGTTTTTGAGTATCAAATGGACATCGTCAGGTGGTTGAGATAGGAAAGAGTCAGAGTCGTAGGCCTCTCGTATTTCTTCCATCAAATCCTTATTATGGATTACCCCCACAAAATTAGATTCAGGCAGGATGGTCTTGGGAGGAGTCACAGTGACAGAATCGTTGGAAAACATTCTGGATAAGACATCTGCCTTACTGTTACGGGAACCCGGCCTATAGGAGACAATAAAATTAAACTGGTTAAGAAACAGGCTCCAACGAGCTTGGCGCGGAGGCAGACATTTAGCAGATCTAATGAATTCCAAGTTGCGGTGATCGGTTAATACTATAATCTGCTGTGCAGCCCCCTGAAGAAGGTGTCTCCATTCCTTGAATGCTGCAATGATGGCGAGCAATTCTTTATTTCCTACATCGTAATTTTTTTCCGCCGGAGATAGCCGTTGGGAAAAGTACAGTCATGGCCAAAAGTTTTGAGAATGACACAAATATTATATTTTCACATGATCTGCTGCCCTCTGGTTTTTATGTGTGTTTGTCAGATGTTTTTATCACATACAGAAATATAATTGCAATCATATTATGAGTAACAAAAGCTTATATTGACAGTTAGAATGAGTTAATGCAGCAAGTCAATATTTGCAGTGTTGACCCTTCTTCTTCAGGACCTCTGCAATTCTCCCTGGCATGCTCTCAATCAACTTCTGGACCAAATCCTGACTGATAGCAGTTCATTCTTGCACAATCAATGCTTGCATTTTGTCAGAATTTGTAGGTTTTTGTTTGTCCACCCGTCTCTTAATGATTGACCACAAGTTCTCAATGGGATTAAGATCTGGGGAGTTTCCAGGCCATGGACCCAAAATCTCTATGTTTTGTTCCCTGAGCCATTTAGTTATCACCTTTGCTTTATGGCAAGGTGCTCCATCATGCTGGAAAAGGCATTGTTGATCGCCAAACTGCTCTTGGACGGTTGGGAGAAGTGGCTCTCGGAGGACATTCTGGTACCATTCTTTATTCATGGCTGTGTTTTTAGGCAAGACTGTGAGAGAGCCGATTCCCTTGGCTGAAAAGCAACCCCACACATGAATGGTTTCAGGATGCTTTACAGTTGGCATGAGACAAGACTGGTGGTAGCGCTCACCTCGTCTTCTCCGAATAAGCTGTTTTCCAGATGTCCCAAACAATCGAAAAGGGGATTCATCAGAGAAAATGACTTTACCCCAGTCCTCAGCAGTCCACTCCCTGTACCTTTTGCAGAATATCAGTCTGTCCCTGATGTTTTTTCTGGAGAGAAGTGGCTTCTTTGCTGCCCTCCTTGAGACCAGGCCTTGCTCCAAGAGTCTCCGCCTCACAGTGCGTGCAGATGCACTCACACCTGCCTGCTGCCATTCCTGAGCAAGCTCTGCACTGCTGGTAGCCCGATAACGCAGCTGAAACACTTTTAAGAGACGGTCCTGGCACTTGCTGTTCTTTCTTGGGTGCCCTGGAGCCTTTTTGGCAATAATGGAACCTCTCTCCTTGAAGTTCTTGATGATGCGATAGATTGTTGACTGAGGTGCAATCTTTCTAGCTGCGATACTCTTCCCTGTTAGGCCATTTTTGTGCAGTGCAATGATGACTGCACGTGTTTCTTTAGAGATAACCATGGTTAACAGAAGAGAAACAATGATGCCAAGCACTAGCCTCCTTTTAAAGTGTCCAGTGGTGTCATTCTTACTTAATCATGACAGATTGATCTCCAGCCCTGTCCTCGTCAACACCCACACCTGTGTTAATGGAGCAATCACTGAAACGATGTTAGCTGGTCCTTTTAAGGCAGGGCTGCAATGATGTTGAAATGTGTTTTGGGGGATAAAGTTCATTTTCTAGGCAAATATTGACTTTGCAAGTAATTGCTGTTAAGCTGATCACTCTTCATAACATTCTGGAGTATATGCAAATTGCCATTATAAAAACTGAAGCAGTAGACTTTGTAAAAATTAATATTTGTATCATTCTCAAAACTTTTGGCCATGACTGTAGGCACAGGGATGCAACAGACTCTTGTCTCCTCTTCTCTGGGATAAAACAGCCCCTATAGCACAATCTGAGACATCTACTTCCATGATAAAAGGAAGTTCAGGATCGGGATGGATCAATACAGGGGCTGTCGTAAACTTGGATTTTAGACGAGAAAAGGATTCTTCTGCTTCGTGAGACCACGCAAATATGTTCTTTTTCTTAGTCAGCTGGGTAATAGGAGCAATGATCTCCGAAAAGTTCCTGATAAAGCGTCTATAAAAATTGGCAAAACCAATAAAACGTTGAACGTCCTTCACGCTCTTAGGGGTTGGCCAGTCCAGAATTGCCTTAATCTTGCTTGAGTCCATACGCAGACCTTGAGGGGAGATAACATAGCCGAGGAATTGTATCTCTGCCTGGTGGAATTCACATTTTTCTATCTTAATGTAGAGTTGATTCTCTCTTAATCTTTCCAGAACAAGTGCCACATGCCGCTGGTGTTCTTCCACTGAGTTGGAGAAGATCAGGATATCATCTAAATAGATCACTACAAACTGGTCCAGGAGGTCTCTAAAGATGTCATTGACGAGATGCTGGAAGGTGGCCGGAGCGTTACAGAGGCCAAAGGGCATCACCAGGTATTCAAAATGTCCGTAGCGAGATCTGAAGGCGGTCTTCCATTCATCTCCAGGTCTTATGCGGACTAGGTTGTAGGCGCCTCTTAAGTCTAATTTAGTGAAGATCCTTGAATGTCGTACTCTCTCTAGAAGCTCTGGGATCAAAGGTAATGGGTAACGGTTCTTGATAGTAACTTTATTAAGCTCGCGGTAATCTATACATGGTCTTAAGGAACCATCCTTTTTTTTGACAAAGAATATGGGTGCTCCCGCAGGTGAGGAGGATGGGCGTATGAATCCCTTGGCTAGATTTTCATCTATATAGTCCTTGAGGGCTTGTAATTCCGGGCTTGCCAAAGGGTAAATGTGTCCAAATGGTATAGGTGCGCCTGGAAGTAATTCTATGGGACAGTCGTAGGGGCGGTGAGGAGGAAGCTTGTCCGCATTTAGTTTATCACAAACGCCTGCAAATTCTCCGTATGCAGGGGGTAACCCTGTCACCTTGTTTTCGTGCATGGAAACTTCTGGACTTAGTTCAGACTAAACTACTTGAGGAGTATTGTCAGACGGAAAGCTCACTTCTTTGGTTTCCCAGTTAATGGTAGGATTCTGAGCTTGCAACCAGGGTAAACCTAGAATGACAGGAAAGTGTGGAAAAGAGACAATTGTGATGGAGCGCCAAGGATGCAGAAAAGTGTGTAAAAACAATAGTAAAGACTGTTAATAGAGAGATAAGTATCTCTATAGTGCCAGATATATGCGTACACACCAAACTCAGTTGGAACACATATATAGAAAAATATATAAAATATCAAGCAACAAGCGCAAAGTGTTCCAACACCTAAGTTGGTACAGAACCAATGTAAAAAGTAAGGGAAGAGTAGACACTTACTTCACCAGGGAGGGGGGTACTGGGATAAGCATAAAACACCCGTACCTGACCCTCCCTCGCCGAGTTCGACTGTAGATAACAGATACCCCACGTCCCTTAGGATGGATGATCAGGACTTCTTAGTTGGGTAAGTATCTTTAATGGTAAAAGCTCAACGCGTTTCGGGGAACAAGTATCCCCTTCTTCAGGAGCAACAACAGTATGTATACAAATAAAAATCAGTGAACACTTACATATATATAGAGAAAAGAGATAGGTCCCTGGAGGTGGAGTAATCAATATGGTATCGCATTTGGCGCCAAAAAGCGCTACAAACCACAAAATGGTGCTGTTTCCTGTGTGGACCGGAAGTACCATGCGTTCCATCATGGAACGCATGATAAAGTAACGTAATCTAACACAAAACTACGATGTTACTAATAAGCATTCCAGAGGGAGTGGGGGAAGACATACTCCATTATATAAATAATAATAATAATGGTGGGTGCTGGGGACCGGCTGACTCACCAAACATAAGGTGCTAAAAGCGCTAAAGCGTCCCACGGTGGAACGCACGGGGGAAGGAGACAGCGAAAGTTCCGATCACGTGATCCCCCATGCGTTCCACGGCGGGACGCATACAAAAGGAAGCCGGCAGCATACCAGGTATCTAATTGCGCTTCAGAGTGGAGCGCACGATAGCTGGATAAAGCAATAGAGAATACATATGCATTTGATTGAGGAGCAATTAGGGTATATATATATATATAGAATCAAAATATGGTTAGGGGAATAGAAACACCTATATACATACATATATGTACACATATATACATACATATATATATGTATATATACACATCTCACAAGAGCATAAATATATATAATAAATAATAATAATGAGTAGAGAAAAGAAATATATATGGAAATAATAAAATATAGGAGTATATAGAACATTCTAAAAGAATATAAATAATGTGAATATAAAAATATAATGATAAAAATACAGTAAATAAAAATAAAATAATAAAATAAATATAGGGGAGATATCAATAGTTACTGTATTCCAAGGCTTCGTTGAGGCCAAAAGGGGTGAGAGAATTAAAACGAAATATCCAGAACATTTCCTTTTTACATAACTGCGGATAAGAGTTGGGAATCCAGTCAATAGGTGTAATGGACAAGGTACTGGGATCGCCACCATGGTGCTCATGATAGTGTTTGGACACACTGTGTTTTAAATATTTTTTGTTTATGTTGTAGCGGTGTTGGTTCAATCTGTCCCTGAGTGATTGAGTAGTTCTCCCTATGTACTGGAGCTTACAGGGACATTGCAACATATATACCACAAAACTGGACCCACAATTCATAAAGTGTTTAAGGTGAACAGTTTCGTTGTTGTTAGAAATGATGACTGACTTCACACTATGCTGGATAGCATCACAGCATTTGCAGCGTTTATTGCCGCATTTATAGGATCCTATTTGTTGTTGTGTGGATTTGTCTGGACACGACCTGGGGAAAGATTTTGGGACATGAAGGGGCTAGAATGTTTTTCAGAGTTTGTGCCCGTCTAAAGGTAACTGGGGGGTGTTTGGGAAGCTCACTGCCAAGAATTGGGTCTTTCAATAAGATTGGCCAGTGGTGAGAGAGAATGGACTTAATACTCTTAAATTGTGAGGTATATCGGGTGATGAAGTTGGGTCCTCTTGATTTAGTGGTGTTAGTGTGATCCTTAGGTTTGAGACTGGTCTCCTGTGATACCTTTGTAACCCTATTGATAGAGTCAACAATCAACCCAGGGGGATAACCTTTCTCAGTGTGGAGAAGAGATTAATAGAAATGGTAGCACTTCACGATGACGAGGAGTGATGATGATTTCAAGTGGCACTGTTTCCTGATCCACTGGCCCCTAGCTTAGTGGGGATCCGTCTACTGTCTCCATAACCATGGTGACAGTTTTTTCTGACATTTAACCCATGC
>ONZH01019300.1:0-80831 GCA_900303285.1 Rhinella marina | reverse complement strand
GTTGTGGTCAATGATTCCTACTCTGAATGGTCCCCGGTTATAAGTGGTGACCCCAGGTTCTGTACTGGGTCCGCTATTATTTAACTTATTCATTAATGACATAGAGGATGGGAGTAGTAGTGCTGTTTCTATTTTTGCAGATAACACCAAACTTTGTAATACAGTCCAGTCTATGGAAGATGTTAATAAGTTACAAGCTGACTTGGAGAAACTTACTGTGTGGGCCTCCACTTAGCAAATGAGGTTCAATATAGATAAATGTAAAGTTATGCACTTGGGGCGAATAATCTGCATGTAGCATATGTCCTGGGGAGTAACACTGGGAGAGTCACTGGTTGAGAAGGATCAGGTACTAATAATCTACATACATCATATGTCCTGGGGAGTAACACTGGAGAGTCACTGGTTGAGAAGGATCAGGTACTAATAATCTACATACATCATATGTCCTAGGAGGAGTAACACTGGAGAGTCACTTGTAGAGAAGGATCAGGTAGTAATAATCTACATACATCATATGTCCTAGGAGGAGTAACACTGGAGAGTCACTTGTAGAGAAGGATCAGGTACTAATAATCTACATACATTATATGTCCTAGGAGGAGTAACACTGGAGAGTCACTTGTAGAGAAGGATCAGGTACTAATAATCTGCATACATCATATGTCCTAGGAGGAGTAACACTGGAGAGTCACTTGTAGAGAAGGATCAGATACTAATAATCTACATACATCATAGTCCTAGAAGGAGTAACACTGGAGAGTCACTTGTAGAGAAGGATCAGGTACTAATAATCTACATACATCATATGTCCTAGGAGGAGTAACACTGGAGAGTCACTGGTAGAGAAGGATCAGGTACTAATAATCTACATCCATCATATGTCCTAGGAGGAGTAACACTGGAGAGTCACTTGTAGAGAAGGATCAGGTACTAATAATCTACAGACATCATATGTCCTAGGAGGAGTAACACTGGAGAGTCACTTGTAGAGAAGGATCAGGTACTAATAATCTACAGACATCATATGTCCTAGGAGGAGTAACACTGGAGAGTCACTTGTAGAGAAGGATCAGGTACTAGTAATCTACATCCATCATATGTCCTGGGGAGTAACACTGGAGAGTCACTTGGTTGAGAAGGATCAGGTACTAATAATCTACATACATCACATGTCCTAGGAGGAGTAACACTGGAGAGTCACTTGTAGAGAAGGATCAGGTACTAATAATCTACATACGTCATATGTCCTAGGAGGAGTAACACTGGGGAAGTCACTTGTAGAGAAGGATCAGGTACTAATAATCTACATACGTCATATTCCTAGGAGGAGTAACACTGGGGAAGTCACTTGTAGAGAAGGATCAGGTACTAGTAATCTACATACATCATATGTCCTAGGAGGAGAACACTGGGAGAGTCACTGGTGAGAAGGATCAGTACTAATAATCTACATACATCATATGTCCTAAGGGGAGTAACACTGGAGAGTCACTTGTAGAGAAGGATCAGGTACTAATAATCTACATACATCATATGTCCTAGGAGGAGTAACACTGGAGAGTCACTTGTAGAGAAGGATCAGGTACTAATAATCTACATACATCATATGTCCTAGGAGGAGTAACACTGGAGAGTCACTTGTAGAGAAGGATCAGGTACTAATAATCTACATACATCATATGTCCTAGGAGGAGTAACACTGGAGAGTCACTTGTAGAGAAGGATCAGGTACTAATAATCTACATACATCATATGTCCTAGGAGGAGTAACACTGGAGAGTCACTTGTAGAGAAGGATCAGTACTAATAATCTACATACATCATATGTCCTAGGAGGAGTAACACTGGAGAGTCACTTGTAGAGAAGGATCAGGTACTAATAATCTACATACATCATATGTCCTAGGAGGAGTAACACTGGAGAGTCACTTGTAGAGAAGGATCAGGTACTAATAATCTACATACATCATATGTCCTAGGAGGAAGTAACACTGGAGAGTCACTTGTAGAGAAGGATCAGGTACTAATAATCTACAGACATCATATGTCCTAGGAGGAGTAACCACTGGAGAGTCACTTGTAGAGAAGGATCAGGTACTATAATCTACATCCATTCATATGTCCTGGGGTAGTAACACTGGAGAGTCACTGGTTGAGAAGGACAGGTACTAATATCTACATACATCACATGTCCTAGGAGGAGTAACACTGGAGAGTCACTTGTAGAGAAGGATCAGGTACTAATAATCTACATACGTCATATGTCCTAGGAGGAGTTAACACTGGGAAGTCACTTGTAGAGAAGGATCAGGTACTAATAATCTACATACGTCATATGTCCTAGGAGGAGTAACACTGGGGAAGTCACTTGTAGAGAAGGATCAGGTACTAGTAATCTACATACATCATATGTCCTAGGAGGAGAAACACTGGAGAGTCACTTGTAGAGAAGGATCAGGTACTAATAATCTACATACGTCATATGTCCTAGGAGGAGTAACACTGGGGAAGTCACTTGTAGAGAAGGATCAGGTACTAGTAATCTACATACATCATATGTCCTAGGAGGGAGTAACACTGGAGAGTCACTTGTAGAGAGGATCAGGTACTAATAATCTACAGACATCATACGTCCTGGGGAGTAACACTGGAGAGTCACTTGTAGAGAAGGATCAGGTACTAATAATCTACATACATCATATGTCCTAGGAGGAGTAACACTGGACAGTCACTTGTAGAGAAGGATCAGGTACTAATAATCTACAGACATCATGTGTCCTAGGAGGAGTAACACTGGAGAGTCACCTGTAGAGAAGGATCAGGTACTAATAATCTACATACGTCATATGTCCTAGGAGGAGTAACACTGGAGAGTCACTTGTAGAGAAGGATCAGGTACTAATAATCTACAGACATCATACGTCCTGGGGAGTAACACTGGAGAGTCACTGGTTGAGAAGGATCAGGGTGTATTAGTAGATCATAGACTAAATAACAGCACAATGCCAGTCAGCTGCCTCTAAGGCCAACAGAATTCTGTCTTGTATTAATAGAGGTCTGGACTCGCGAGACAGGGATGTAATATTGCCACTATACAAAGCGTTGGTGCGGCCTCAACTGGAATACGCAGTTCAGTTCTGGGCACCAGTCCATAAAAAGGATGCCCTGGAGTTAGAGAAGGTACAGAGGAGAGCGACTAAACTGATAAAGGGCCTGGAAGATCTTTGTTATGAGCAAAGATTAAATGAACTGAACTTATTTAGCCTTGAAAAAAGACGTCTAAGGGGGGAGATGATTAACCTGTACAAATATATAAACGGACCATACAAAAAATATCAAGGGAGGCGACAAGCATTCTTTACAGTAAGGTCTGTGAATCTCTGGACCAGCCGCAGGAACTGGTCACAGCAAATACAGTAGATGCTTCAAAAAGGGTTTAGATGTCTTTTTAATTCAATTCACGGGATTTGCTCCCCCAGTTATATATGCGTTACAGCATTGGGGTTTTGAGCATGTTCTGCCATTTGAGACCAATTTTTTTTCCGTGAGTCTTTTTAATTCAACATAAAATTGAGGCTTATGACAATGTATAGAAATCTTCTTCTACTCACCATTTCCCTTGGCCCAACCCCTTTTTAAAAGGAAGATCAATGTCCATCCAGGAATGGATATAGCAGAACCTAAACAACTATGTAACTATGTAACTGTGTAACTGTTGTTTGTCACAAACCCCTCCGAAGATTTTCCACATATTCTAGCTCTTTTACATCAATTTGGATACTATTCCAACTTTAAGATCAACTATATATACGTCTCTCTACCGCCAGTGGAAGCCTCTAACGCGTAAGCTCTGGCTCCCACATATAACCTATTTAGGTATTCGCCTATCTAATGATCTTCAGATGATCTACTCTTTAAACTATGAGCCTCTTCTAATATCAATCTCTAATCAGCTACATAACATTAAAGCTCCTCATGTGTCTTGGTTAGGAAGGAAAGCAATTCTCACTACCTTTATAATGCCTAAGATTCTATACCTCATGCAAACAGCACCTTTTCATCTTCCCCTATGTTTTTCGCTACTGTAAGGCGTATGTTGTCTCGATTTCTTTGGAATAGTGCCAAACCTAGAATATAAGTATCTGTCTACCCCTAAGGGATTGGGAGGTGCCGGTCTTCCTGACGTGTATAGGTACTACATGGCTATGCAGATGTGTAGATGGGCAGAGTTTGTTCAACCAGTAGCACATTTACTAACAACAGAGCAGGAAAGATCTCTCTTAGATACCTCCTTACACCACTTACTGTGGATTGCTACGAACATGCACAGCTTAAGAGGTAACTACTAGAGGTATGCTCACCATATGGCAGAAACATGGTGGACCATCAGGACTAGTCCCCTCTCCCTCCCCGCTTACCCCAGCCAAATACTTGCCATAGTTACTTCCTAACTATAACCCTGATAATTTGGCCATGTTTTGGCGCAGGTTGGATTTGCTCAGTGGTGGTATAGTTCCTTCTATTTCAGACCTAGAGGAACTTTTAGGAACCTCTGGGCTGCAGAAACTGCACTTTTTCCAATTTCGATTAATCTGCCACAAATATCTGCAGACTTATACCCACACTCGACCACTCACATGGTTTGAACAAGCCATAGCCATCAACAAACCTCTACAAAAGGGAATCTCCAGAATTTACTAACAGACCCACTACCATTTATTAACCACTTCACGTCCGCCCATAGGATATAAACGTCCGTAAAGTGGTTGTCTATTTCTGAATGGACGTTTCTGAACGTCCATTCAGAAATAGCAGCTGCACTCTAATCGTGCAGCTGCACAGTGGGGTACCTGCTGTCAGTGACAGCAGAGTACCCCAAAGAGAAGGCAGGGACCGTTCCCAGGGGTCCCTGCCTTGTAGATCGCTGTATACACAGCGCTCACCGAGCACTGTGTATACAGAGCAGGAAGCACTCACCGAGCACTGTGTATACAGAGCAGGAAGCACTCACCGAGCACTGTGTATACAGAGCAGGAAGCACTCACCGAGCACTGTGTATACAGAGCAGGAAGCACTCACCGAGCACTGTGTATACAGAGCAGGAAGCGCTATTGCGCTTCCTGTTCCGGCCCGGCGGTCACATGATCGCCGGGGTCGGGAGAGTGCAGGAGCTGCCGGGTCTCTCATAGACCCGATCAGCCCTGCACTGAGGCTGTACAGCATAGTATTATGCTGTACAGCCTCTCTGGGGATGTATTTCTCCTGTAACTGGGGCTACTATGTCAGCCACTATGTCAGCCCCAGTTACAGGAGAAATCAAGTGTAAAAAAAATTATAAAATTGAAGTTAAATGTCCCCCTGAGGTCTTGTATGACCTTAGTGGGGACACAAAGTGTAAAATAAAAAATAATAATAAAAAATAGAGTATTATATAAAAATTTAAAAAAAATCACATATAAAAAAAAATAATTTTCCCCCAAATATGTCATTAAAAATGTTACAAATAAAAATAAATAAATAAAATAGACATATTTGGTATCACTGCGTCCGAAACAACCAGCTCTATAAAAATATCACATGATCTACCCCATCAAGGGAAGTGCGTAAAAAAAATCTAATAAAAATTATGCCAAAATAACTTTTTTTTGTCGCCTCATCTACCGAAAAACATAATATCAAACAATCAAAAAGTCGTATCCATCCCAAAATGATAGCAATAAAAATGTCACCTCATCCCGCAAAAAATGAGTCCCCACACAAGATCATAGCCAGAAAAATGAAAAAAAAAAAAAAAAAAAAAAGGCTCTTAAAAAATTGCAACACAAAAACATGATTTTGTTTAAAAAAATGTTCTTATTGTGTAAAACATAAAAAAATAAATAAAAAATAGACATATTTGGTATCGTTGCGTCCGTAACAATTGGCTCTACAAAAATATCTCATGATCTACCCCATCAAGTGAATGGTGTAAAAAAAAATATAGAAAAATGCCCCTAAACTGCTTTTTTTTTTTAGTTAACCTCCCAAAAATTAGATTAAAAAGTGATCAGAAAGCCGGATGTACCCCAAAATGGTGCCAATAAAAAGCACAGCTTGTCCCGCAAAAAATAAAACCTCACGCAGCTCAGTCCACAAAAAAATTAAAAACTTATCACTCTTACAAACCATGACAAAAAATTCCATGTTAGAAAATGCAGATGCTGCTCCTCCCCTTCTGAGCCCTGGCGTATCCCCAAATAACAGTTTACGACCACATGTGGGGTGTTTCTGCAAACTGCAGAATCGGGGTAATAAATATTGAGTTTTGTTTTGTTGTTAGCCCTTGATGTGTTACAGGAAAAAAATGATTAAAATGGAAAATCTGCAAAAAAAAGTGAAATTTTACATCTATTTTGCTTTAATTCCTGTGGAATACTTAAAGGGTTAACAACATTTCTAAAACCAGTTTTGAATAGTTTGAGGGGTGTGGTTTCTAAAATGGGGTCATTTATGGGTGTTTTTTATTATGTAAGCCTCACAAACTGACTTCTGAACTGAACTGGTCCTTAAAAAAGTTGATTTTGCAAATTTGCAAAAATTGCGTCTAAAATTCTAAACCTTCTACTGTCCTAAAAAAATAAAATGACACTACCAAAATGATGCCAACATAAAGTAGACATATGGGGAATGTAAATTAAAAAGGATTTGATGGGGTATCAGTGTCTGTCTTAAAAGCAGAGAGATTCAAATTTAGAAAACAGTGATTTTTTTCAAATTTTCGTTAACTTTTGGATTTTTTTATAAATAAAATTAAAACTTATCGACTCAAATTTACCATTAACTTGAAGTACAATGTGTCACGAGAAAACAGTCTCAGAATCGCTTGGATAAGTAAAAGTATTCCAAAGTTATTACCACATGAAGTGACACATGTCAGATTTGCAAAATTAGGCCTGGTCAGGAAGGGGGTAAATGGCCCGGATGGGAAGTGGTTAAAGACTGGACGGAGGAGCTGGATACAACCTTCACACAATTTGAGGTCAAACAAATACTGGTCAGACCCATGGATTCTCTAGATGTGTGCGCACACAAGAAAATTCATACAAAACACTCACACCTTGGTACAAAACCCTGCACTTTATTCTTTAAGAGGCTCTGTCATCAGCATCAACCCTATTAAACCAGACCTACTGCCTGGTAGGGTGCATCATGCTGATTAAAACTATACCTTTCTTTTGTCTGTATGATAAACAGCTGCAGAGAAAGCTGAGTTTTTATTCATATGCAAATGAGCAATTGGAGCACCAAGAGGCGGGGCTGAATCATCTGAGCACTGCTCTGTAACAGCCCCCTCCCCTTGATTGACAGGGCCAGACATCAGACTGAAGGGATAGCATGCAGAGCACAGGGGGTGTTACATAGCAGTTAGAGATGAGCGAATCATTCAAAAAATTATTCACCGAACATTCGCCAAAGTTTTCCTAAGATTCGTATATTCGACAAATAGATTCGTTGTATTTGCGTACAAAATATACGTTATTATGTGCTATTAGCGAGAATTCGCGCACTAATCACGAACGTACAGTAAAAAATGTACGCAACTTCTTAGAAGACGTACACATGAGCGTACAAATAGCTTACGAATCTTCAGCGTACTATTGTCTACGCGAGTACATAATACGCAGGCACGTACGAGGAGAGGCCGCGGCGTGCACTCTTCAGAGGCAGAGCGAATATTCGAAAATGGCATCCAGACAACCCTCATCATTTAGCTCTGCTGCACAGCTGAAATACATGATCCGGCTGATGGACCGCCAGGATTACGATTTACGATGGCACACACCGCCACCCGAACCAGCATAAAAAGGAGGTGATCCAGCAGGTGATCCGAGGCTTGCGCCATCGTTTTGACACCTTGCGGACTCCGGGTCAGATCCAGCGTAAATGGTCAGATCTGAAATCGCCCTCAGAGGCAGTATGTATATTTGAGGTAGAACAAGTAAGGTGCTGTCTATCCGGCTAAGTGCATAGTACAACCATCCACCATACTATAAATTGAATATGAGGACACATTGCGGTACCTGTAAAGAAATACACACAATGGGCAACATACCTGAAAACGTTGCTGAAAGGTAAAAACATTAGTGCAAACAATCCAGTGCAAACAATATAGTGCAAATACATTATAGGTATAATGTAAACATTTTATATATCACCTACCTAGTCTGCTCACTGACATGTTTAAGTCTCTCTTCTTCTGACGCTTGTCATAGAACTACATACCTCCCAACTTTTGAAAATTGCAAAGAGGGACAATGTGTGCGGCGCGCATCATGGCAGTTTTTTTCATACTAGGCCACGCCTCTAACTCCGCCCAAAGCACAATTACTGGAGCCCCTGCGGCAATTTTTTTCTTGCGCTTCATTGTCCATATAAATATTAGCACATAAATCATCAGATTATAGATATTTTAAGGTCCAAATTGCACCAAATAATGAAGTTCTGGTCTAATTTATAGGTAGAAACCAGACAAACACCTTAGTAAGGAGCAATTTAGTATTAAATTAATACACATTTATGCATTAATCCTCCAGGTCAAAAAGAGGGACATTTAAGGATAAAAGAGGGACAGAGGGACTTGGGTCAAAAAGACGGACTGTCCCTCCAAAACAGGGACACTTGGGAGGTATGGAACTGGAGCAGAGTCCCAAACTCAGTTGCAATTTTTAATCCACATTTGTAAAATTGTAATCCAAATGGGTAAAAAAATAGCAGCAAAGGTTCCTTAAAAAACCCTCTTTCAAGGGGCTTCCCAATAACCTGAAAAGGGGGAAAAAAGGGATGAGGCGCACGTCTGCACAACTTGGTTAAAGCAGCCTCGGGGACCATAGAATTTTGACGAAGGGAGTAGTCCTTCCGCGGCGGAGCGGGAACTCCTGCCGCCTCCGCTGTGTCAGCCAGCGAAGTGAACACCTCAGCGGGCACCTCAACCGACTTCTTAGGCTGCCGGACATATTGAGAGACGTAGATCTCCTCCGGTTCCTTCTCCTCATAGGGGTCGGTGCCCCACACCATGCCTCCCCAGTCAGGACCTCGCTGTGTCGCCATCTTAATTTCCTGAGTTGCCTCGTCTTCCTCGTGCGCTGGAGAAGGGGCGGGGCTACCAGGGAGGAGTCTGCATCGCAAATCAATTAATTTAGTGCGCAACAGCGTATAGAGTAACTTATACGTAGCAATAGCGTATAATTGATAGGACAAACTACGTAGCGAATGCGTACAAAGCCGAAGCGAATCACCTAATATTCAGATTCGCTTCGCAGCTAAAAAATCCGATACGAAGATACAAATCGATTCGCTCATCTCTAATAGCACTGCTCAGATGATTCAGCCCCGCCTCCTGGTGCTCCGATTGCTCATTTGCATATGAATAAAAATGCAGATTTCTCTGTAGCTGTTTAACATATAGACAAAAGAAAGGTATAGTTTAAATCAGCAAGATGAGCCCTACCAGGCAGTATGTCTGGTTTCATAGAGTTGATCCTGGTGACAGAGACTCTTTAAGAGGCCTAAGCTCCACAGACAAATGTTGGTGGTGCGGTGGGGCATCAGGAACCATTTCTCATATCTGGTGGGAGTCCGCTGGGATACAAACCTTTAGGGAAGATGTTAGAGATGTAATATGTCAGGTTAATGGCCAACAGATCACTCTATGCAAAACAACAGTTTTATTATGGTTGGACTCCCCATCCTTCAAACCTTATCATAGCTGCCAAATTGTTGATACCTGCTAAATGACTAAACTCTCAACCGCCTACTAAATGCCAGTGGATTGAGAAAGTTCATGAGATCTTCCGTCTGGAGGAGATCACCGCATGGATTGACGACACTCCTGACCGAGCGTTTGGGGCATCCTTATGTTTTAAACGATCCTTGTGCTGATCCCTTCTCGTCGTAACCCCACTTCACATATGTTGTATATACTTAGCTGTTAAGTAGTCCACTTGGTGCTATGATATGTGCTCTTTATGGCGGAAGCTTGCACATTTAACCCTCATTGCAGATTTGTACAATTTCCCTGTATACATGCGAAGATACCTATATACTACATCACTGTTTATGTAAAACCCTTGTAATGACTACAGTAATTATTCCTCCTGGAACACTCTGGTTACCTGATACGTTCTGTTACCTGTTTGTATTGTTATTATATGTGAAATTTTAATAAACACATATTTGACTAAGGGCCCATTCGCACGACGGTGTATTCCGCAATAGAATAGATGAGGCCCCATTCACCTCTATCAGAGCGGGCAGCTCTAAAAAAAGAAAACATGTCCTACAACAGCGGACAAGTATAGGGCGCCCGGCTGTGTGTTCCGAACGTTCCGGAACACACGCCGGGCGGCACCCGTAGTATTGCGGCCTAAAGGAGCAGAGCGTGCAAAATGGCCCAGGAACCTCACAGAACTGGAAGATGTCTGCAAGGAGAAAAATCCCTCAAACAAGAACTAAAAGACTCTTGGCTGCTACAAAAAGTGTTTACAAGCTGTGATACTTGCCAAAGGGGGGCTATCAGGTACGAACCATGCAGGGGGCCCAAAGGTTTGCTTCAGGCTCTTTTCTTTTTTGTTATTTTGAAAATGTTAAAGATGACACATTCCCTTTGTATTTTAAACAAAAACATTTCTTTTTATTTTCATCTTTTGTTATATCTTTTGGAGATCATTTCATCTTCAACTTGCTTAACTGTGCACATCAGGTAGTCAGGTGATCCTCAGAAACGGTGACAACAATAGGAATGCTGTTTTTGTCATAGGAAGGATCAGGGAGGAGACAAATACGGCCAGTCCACCGGGGATTTTTATTTTTTTAGATGGTTTTTATTAATCATTATTTGTACAAACAGTAAGGAGTGCAGTATCCCAAATAGCATGACATCAATAGCAGGACATGACATACATAGCCAATAGCCGTGTCCCATAACCCCCCAACCCCTAGCGAGGAGGCGGTTATCCAGATCCTACCATGAATACCATACGCCACCATGGCTGACGTTACAGATCAAGCATGCCCAGATCCCAATAAGAGCCATAATCAAGTAGGGCACCCTACCCGCTCTCCATAACACCTTAACTTCCACAACTATCCAGGAACTCTACCGAACTGCCTCCCACGAAGGACGGGGTCCTGTATACTGGATGGACCTAAGGTGACCCTCACAGACTGATAACTGTGGTGTCAGTGCCAGCACTTCATCCCACTGCTCTACAGGGCGACATCTTTCTCTTATTACATAGGAAGGACAGGGTCCTGTATACTGGATGGACCGGCAGTAGATGAGACATGGGGTGACCCTCACAGACTGATAACTGCGGTGTCAGTACCAGCACCTCATCCCACTGCTCTATAGGGCGACATCTTTCTCCTATTACATAGGAAGGACGGGGTCCTGTATACTGGATGGACCGGCAGCAGATGAGATATGAGGTGACCCTCACAGACTGATAACTGTGGTGTCAGTACCAGCTCCTCATCCCACTGCTCTATAGGGCGACATCTTTCTCTTATTACATAGGAAGGACGGGGTCCTGTATACTGGATGGACCTAAGGTGACCCTCACAGACTGATAACTGTGGTGTCAGTACCAGCACCTCATCCCACTGCTCTACAGGGCGACATCTTTCTCTTATTACATAGGAAGGACGGGGTCCTGTATACTGGATGGACCGGCAGTAGATGAGACATGGGGTGACCCTCACAGACTGATAACTGCGGTGTCAGTACCAGCACCTCATCCCACTGCTCTATAGGGCGACATCTTTCTCCTATTACATAGGAAGGACGGGGTCCTGTATACTGGATGGACCTAAGGTGACCCTCACAGACTGATAACTGTGGTGTCAGTACCAGCACCTCATCCCACTGCTCTATAGGGCGACATCTTTCTCTTATTACATAGGAAGGACGGGGTCCTGTATACTGGATGGACCGGCAGTAGATAAGACATGGGGTGACCCTCACAGACTGATAACTGTGGTGTCAGTACCAGCACCTCATCCCACTGCTCTATAGGGCGACATCTTTCTCCTATTACATAGGAAGGACGGGGTCCTGTATACTGGATGGACCGGCAGCAGATGAGATATGAGGTGACCCTCACAGACTGATAACTGTGGTGTCAGTACCAGCTCCTCATCCCACTGCTCTATAGGGCGACATCTTTCTCTTATTACATAGGAAGGACGGGGTCCTGTATACTGGATGGACCTAAGGTGACCCTCACAGACTGATAACTGTGGTGTCAGTACCAGCACCTCATCCCACTGCTCTATAGGGCGACATCTTTCTCTTATTACATAGGAAGGACGGGGTCCTGTATACTGGATGGACCGGCAGTAGATAAGACATGGGGTGACCCTCATAGACTGATAACTGGGTGTCAGTACCAGCACCTCATCCCACTGCTCTACTGATGTAGGACCAACATCTTTCTACCATTTCTGTCTGACTAGAAGTGTCTCCTCTCCAAAGGTCTCCGTGAGAAGATTCCTATATATTACACAGATTAACCCCTTGTGGAGGTCCTAGTGAGAATCTGCGGCACAATAGACTCCACTCCACAGCTCACAGAAATTGCTTTTGCTTGTGGCTGGAAACGTGTGAGGAAGGGCAAACTCATTGCTAACTTGCTAAAATGACTTAAAATTGCCATCGTTCTACAGGTGGTGCAGAAATATTCTCTTCCCTTGGGGAGAACCCTTCCAGGCGGGATACTTTGGGAAGCTGAGGATTTCTCTACCATGAAGTGAAACCTTTTATGGACAGCAGATCTCGGTATTCGCCTTACACCTTGGCTTTCCCCCCGGTTCCAGACTATAGGGAATTTGTATCCTATAAGGTGGACTATTATGTTTGTTGCCACCACCCCCTCAGATGTTGCATCTGAGAAGCGATAAAGTACAGCCAAGGATTGGGAATGAATAATCCCCTTTCCCCTTTGCAAGGTCTCCTTGTATTTTAAAAAAGATCCTTTGGGGGATCCAGACCGGGAAGTTGTGCAGCATGGACATGAGCTTCCCCATTATGTTAAGGCGCCTACTTCAGTCATTGGCAGTTTGCACCATGCATTACTCTTGTCACCCATACTATTCAGAAACGGATCGATATTATCCTTCACATAATGGCCGATAGCCCACAAAACGTTAATACCCAGATATTTAGTTTCAAGAGATATTTATTGCGTTTTAAAGCAATGAATGTCGGCAACATACTGCCAATATACTCCACGCAGGGGGAAAATACACCATAGATAGTAACAGAATATAACATACAGAAAAAGAACAGTTCTGATGGTTCAATATCTAGATAAGGATACAGACTGCTTAAAGGGGTATTCCCATCTTAGACAATGGGGGCATATCGCTAGGATATGCCCCCATTGTCTTATAGGGGAGGGTCCACTGCTGGGATCCGCACCTATATTGAGAACGAAGCGGGGGAGCTCTGAGCCTGGAGGACCCCGGGGTCCGACCACCGCCAGGCGCTGCCCCCCCCCCGCTGCGCTAATAGAAACTAATGTGAGCGCGCCGCGCATGGCAGGCTCAGAGCTCCCCTGCTTCGTTCTCGATATAGGTGCGGATCCCAGCAGACCCGCCCCTATAAGACAATGGGGGCATATCCTAGCGATATGCCCCCATTGTCTAAGATGGGAATACACCTTTAATAGTCATACAGAGTTGGTATATTCCTATCTGATTATGTATGACTTCTACCTTTATTACAGCTGAATATAATAGTGTAAATTTGGAAGAACATAATACGATATCCAGGGAGACCATATTTTTTCAAAATACATTACCCTATCTAGACGAATAGCTGTAAGTTTCTCATAGAGCATTATTTTATTGATCCGCCTAATAGCTGCTTCAAAGCAGAGGGTTGATTGTCTCCACTGTTGTGCTATATGAATACAGGCTGCCATGAAGTAGTTTAGGGGGTTTGTCACTTAGTAGCAATGCAGACAAGGTTACGTTTGTCGGGATAGCTATAATGGAATGAATAAGATGGCGGATCCTATTCCAAAATTGATTTACTATCGGGCAGGACCACCAGATATGAAGACGGGAGCCTCTTTCTAAACAACCCCTAAAGCATTGGTCTGGAACATTCGGGTAAATTGTATGCAGTCTAGTAGGGACCATATATGTTCTGTGTAGAACTAAGTGACATTTCAGTAAGGCTTCATTCACACGTCCGTATGTGTTTTGTGGTCCGCAAAAAAAAACATTCCATATGTCATCCGTTTTTTTTGCGGATCCATTGTAACAATGCCTATCCTTGTCAGCAAAACGGACAAGAATAGGACATGTTCTATCTTTTTTGCAGAACGGAAATACGGACATACGGAAACAGAATGCACACGGAGTACCTTCCGTTTTTTTTGCAGACCCATTGAAATTAATGGATCCGCATACAGTCCGCCAAAAATATGGAACGGACACGGAAACAAAATATGGTCGTGTGAATCAAGCCTTAACGTGACTTGCCAGCTATTCTTGCTCAAGAGTACAGCAATGATGCAGGCGTTCTATAGACATGGTGTTATTCATATCAGCCTCCCACTGTAGCATAAACGGCAATTTATCCCGATATTGGGATCTGTTGATCTCCCCATATAATCGGGAGAGGATGCCGGAGTGGGGAATTTGCATATGGATTCCATAACACTTAATTGTAGCTTAGGGGAAGAGCTAGTTAAGGACGACAGAAAATGGAAGATCTGTTTTCTCCACCACTCTTCGGGTATTAAAATAAGAGATCAATATCAGTTTGCCATGTAGGATGAAAGCTTATGTGATACCACCATGTAAATGTAGAGGAAGTTTCTCCTGCAAAGAATGCTGGATTGGAGAAAATGGGTGTCAGCATAGAGGGTTTCGACTGTAGTTTATATTTAAATCTCACTGGCGCCATAGGAGCAGTGAAAAGAAAGTAAAAGGAGCAATTTGCTTCATATGAGCAGGGAGGGAAACTTCGGTCCAAAAAAGGGCTGGCCAAGAAACTGTTAAGAGTAGTAAAGTCTCAAGGGAGACCCACAAAGGTGCTTTAGAGCCAGCTAATATTGGGGCTAGTTGGGCAAGTCTCGCTGCCTTGTAGTAGGCTGCTATATTAGGTACCAACATTCCTCCCACTTTTTTATGTTGGGCGTTTATGAGACCCGATAAAAGAAAAGATTTGTTTCTGCAGGGTTTGGATTGCATGTTGTGGGACTGGTTTCGGGAGAGTTCTGAATAAGTAAAGGATTTTAGGCAGCAACACCATTTTTACTGCATGTATTCGACCAATCCAGGATAGGGACGGACAGTCCCATTTGTGCAGATCAGAGTGCAATTGCTTATAGATGGGGTCATATTAAAGAGGACCTTTCACGGTTTTGAATTACTGTAGATAAATACCTCTTGTCCCGGGGTACCCCCCGCTGATGCTGCCACTCTGCCTAGTTTTTTAAAATACAGCTCCTACTCCCCGCTGTGCCCGCCTGTAGTTTTCGCGCTCAGTATGTAAATACTGAGCATCGGTACAGGGAGGAGGAGACGCCGGCATTTCTCAATGGGCGTCTCCTTCTCCCTGGCTGTGCCGCGATCCAATCACAGCGGAGAGCGTCACAGCCAGGGAGAAAAAAAACCTCACCTTCTCCCTGGCTGTGACGCTCTCCGCTGTGATTGGATCGCGGCACAGCCAGGGAGAAGGAGACGCCCATTGAGAAATGCCGGCGTCTCCTCCTCCCTGTACCGATGCTCAGTATTTACATACTGAGCGCGAAAACTACAGGCGGGCACAGCGGGGAGTAGGAGCTGTATTTTAAAAAACTAGGCAGAGTGGCAGCATCAGCGGGGGGTACCCCGGGACAAGAGGTATTTATCTGCAGTAATTCAAAACCGTGAAAGGTCCTCTTTAAGTTTTGTAAAGATTATCTATGTTTTTAGTAAATTTAATACCAAGATAGGGGATATAGTGAGTTCTTGTTTTAAAACCAAAGTTTAGTTCAATGAGTTTCTGGGTATTTTCTGGGGTGTTACAGAAGAGAACATCGGATTTGGACGCATTAATTTTGAGGCCCGATATCTTAGCAAATTCTGTCAAAACTTTCATAAGGCCAGGGAGAGAGGTAATGGGATTTGTTAAAGTCAGAAGCAGGTTATCTGCGAAAAGGCTCAGTTTGGTGTGGGAGTGTCCAATGGAAATGCCTTTGATATCTGGATTTCTTCTGATGGCTATTACCAAGGGTTCCATAGCGAGAGCAAATAAGGTGGGGGACAGTGGGCAGCCCTGTCTTGTACCCCTATTGATGTGTATAGGTGAAATTGTAGTAGAAGGGATTTTCAGATAAGCAGGGGGGTTAGAGTATAGAGCATTTATTGTTTTAAGGAAAGGGCCTCTAAACCCCATTTTTTTGAGTATCATTTGCAGGTATGTCCAAGATAAGCTATCAAATGCTTTCTCTATGTCCAACGCCAGGACTGATAAGGGATGTGAGGAATAAGGAATCATGATCCAGGTTTTAGCCATGATTTAGTCATAGGAATCAGGATCCATGTCAGACATGACTTAATCACAGCCATCTGCTGGCACCTAGCAGATGGAGTAAACACCACAGGGAGTCCTGTCTTCAAAGCAAGTCACTTGTATGTCACTTGTATACGATTCACACCTTTTCCAGCCACTCCGGAACCAAAGCTCTTTGCATAGGAAGAACCCTCAGCAGGGAGCTATCCACTTGTTAGCCATGATAGCCGCTTTCCAGACATATTGGAGCCAGGAATTAATAAAGAATTATGGACTGGCTGTTTATCACAAGCATAAGTCAATCATATATTCGCAAGACGGGGACAGAGAGGGACAGGTACATGTCCATAAGTTAGCGATCACACGTCAGGAATTGGAGATACGGAGAGTGTGTCATGTTTGGTCTCCACCTGTAGCCGGAACTCAGGCGGGTCAGTTGGTACCAGAACCCTTTCCCTGTGACCTCCCGGTCTGGAGCTATGAGCCATATTGGTTTTGTGGAGCTTTTTGCTACCAGAACTGGGACAGGGGGGTTGACTCCTCCAAGGGAAGGAGGGGAGTGGCTGGCTGCAGGATAAAAGGCCCCGGAAAACAGAGGCCATTGTCTTTCTCTGCGGGGGGGGGGTTTCACCCGGAGCATTGGTGTTTGGAGAGACCCTTGGACAAGCTGGGGTTGGCTGCTCACCCGATCTAATCCGTTAACGGACCAGAATTATATCAAACGAGAGCTGGTAACAGTACTACTGGGCTGATAGACTCGGTTTCACTGGTGATAGTGAAAAGAGCCTCTCAGCTGGTCAGGATTGTGAGTGAGCGTAGCGCCACGCAGGGATGGCGTGGGCTACCCTCTCTCCTTTTCTGTGCCTGCCTGTGCCCACGTGGACAGGAGGCATCTGTGAAAAACCGTGCCATACATAACCCTACACACCCCAAGGGGGCGTGGAACGTCACGTGTTTGTAGGCAAAGACTGAACCGTACCGCGTGATCCCCACGAATGGCGTTCAGTATTTTACACACGTTGTCAGGGGCCTGACATCCTGGGATAAAACCAACCTGGTCTCTGTGGATGAGGGAGGGAAGGAAGGAGTTAAGTCTATTGGCTAGAATAGAAGTGAGAAGTTTCAGATCTATATTTAAAACAGATATGGGGCGGTAATTTATGACCAGGGGAGCATCTTTACGAGGCTTTGGAATGGTAGTGATTAAGGCTGTAAGGAAGTCAGGGTTGACCCTAGGCCCCTGCATGATGTATTTGTATAGTTTGAGAAGAATGGGGGGTAAGTGTATGTGCAAATTTCTTGTAGTATTTGGCAGTCAGCCGGCCTGGACCTGGGGCTTTGCCAGTTTGAGCGGTTTAATCAACCAGTCTATCTCATCCTGTGTAATTTCAGCGTTCAATTGATTGCATGTGTCTCTCACTATGGTTGGTAGGGGAAGGTTTTCTAAAAAAGACTGGGAGATGGAGTCGGGGTGCGTTGCTTGGGCTTTATACAAAGTTTGATAATATTTAAGGAAGGAAGAGTATGTTGTATCAGGATTGGAGGAGGTGTGGCCCGGTCGGATTTGAATTTTGTGAACAGTGTTTAATGTTTGTTGTTCCCTTAATTTTCAAGCTAATAGTTTGTCAGGTTTGTTGGCTAGTCGAAAATATGTGGCTTGCGTCCACGCCATGGCGTTCAGTTTTTGTGTGTCAGTAAAGCATCAAGCTCAAGTCTGGTGTCTCTAATAGTTTTTTGGAAGTATCTGGAGGGGTGCCTTATGTGCACTAGTTCAAGTTTCGATACCTTGTATTCTAAATTATCTTGCACCTTGGACCTCTTTTTCTTCGACCTGGAGGCCTGTGAGATGAAAACTCCCCTAATGACCGGTTTCTGAGCGAGCCAATAGTTATCTGGGGTAACTGGTGATAACTAGCAGTATTCAGCATGTATGGTAGTGTGAGCATAATATGTGGAACATGTGAAGTCTGTATATGTTTTCCAATACCCAGATATTTAAACCGTTGAGCTACTTGCAGCCGAGCGGACAGCAGGGAGAGACCAAGGGCAATGAGATCCAGCAGCAACAGAATAGGTTTATTCCAATTTATTCGGAGACCAGATCTATCACCGAAATCTTGTATGAGGGACATTATATGACCAAGTGATCCTTCTGTCCCCTCTGTAGATGTAATGGGCAGGAGCGCACACTGCCAGACGGAGCCGTCTTCACTGCCCTGATCCACGTGTAACATGAGCGGCAACACCTTCATTATCCTATAATCCAGCCGCAGTGTATCCTGGAGATGACAACCCCGTGGTGAAGGAGAAGACAGGATTGAGGAATATGCCTAGATTTCAGATGGTGACATGAAAAATGTGCAGATTATGGTAGAACACTTCTTATGTGATCATCAAAACTGGAGAAGTGGTTCCTCCTGTAACTCTTCCCAGGCATTCCACGCTCGGTCATTGAACCAAGTATGAAACTTCAGCTCTTCTTCAGTCGAATGGCTCAAATTTATGGATGTCTTAAGACGGAGAATAGCCTTGTGGAAAAAGACAACTGCGGCCATGAACGGAATGAGGAGCTGGAGAAGAGCGCCCTATATACATAGTACAGCCACAAGAACCCTAACACAGTCATTCACATGTAGCGAGGGGACATGCAGAACACCCAGCAGCAGCCGCTTTGTACTGTCCCAACCATAGGCATTTTCTTATGTCTGTTTTTTAAATGGAAAAGGGTTTTTGTTTTAGGTGGGGGGGGGATTTTCTTTTTGTCCCACTGGAGGACTTGAAGTAGTGCTTGATTAATATGCTTTGGAACCCAGTATTCAAGACCTACCAGGCAGATCCTCACAGGAGGCCTCCAGCTGCCATAGTAATGCATTGGGAAGGGCGGACACGGGGAGTCCCTCTGAGTACAGAACTCGTACTCTGTCCAGCAGGCCCACAGAAGTGAGTGGAGCAATGGTCACTCATGGCAATAACCACTCCATTCTCTTGAAGCCTTCTGCGACCCCAGTTCTGTTAACTGTGGGTTGGGAATAAGCATTATTGGTGGTAAAGCCCTGGTAAAGATCTAAAGCTGCAAAAGAAACTATGGAAAGAGATAAAGATCCTAAAGACGGGTCTAAAAGAGAAAGACCATTTCATTTCTCTAGAACCACAGGGGTCTCCAGGTCATCCCCTTCTCACTGAATCTTCTGACATTGGCGCATGATTTAAAAATCAATCTAAAAGGTTGATCCTGCTTCTTCTGCGCAGGGGGGTGCCCTTCCTAAGATGGATTTTAAAAATATATCTGAAGGAAAATTGTCAAAAAAAGTGTTCCCATCTGGGCAGTCTTGAGTTCATGCCTCTAGGAGCAGAAGGTCTATTGTACCTCATGGCAGAATATGCTGGTGCTATATAGATTATTCCTATTGGCTTCTGCAGAGGCCCTCAAAGTGGCTCTTACTTGTAGACCTGTGGCAAGATCTCTGTGTGTATGGGTCAGTCAACAGCCACCGGATCTACAGGAGGGAGGCCAAGAGGAGAACTTCGACAAAACCTGCTACTTATGAAGATGGCGGCTGGAACTTGAATAAAGCAGGAGGAGAACTGCGGCCTCTTGTGCTACCTACTGCGCGGCTCATTGCTCCGGGCACGTGCTGAGGAGAAGTCCTTCTAGATCTTTAGTATCTTCTCGACGAAGAGCTCAATGGACTTGTGACGAAGTAGCCTAGTCCTCAATAAGACTAGTCAGAGCAGCTTCTTTTCCTTCCTGGATACTGATGATCTAACCTCATCAATATCTGATTGTGGAGGCCCCCACCCCAGGGGCCACAGTGGAAGTGCTGCGGCCTCTTCCTTGGTCTGTGACGTCACATCCATTGGTGGCATGGATTTTGTGCAGCTCAGTTTAGGTGACAGTAATAAACAGCACCCATGAAGGTGGCATCCAAACGCTGCGGCGGTCTCATGCGGCTGATCAGGAGTCGGACCCCCACTGTCCTGAGCACTAAATCACTTTCCTCCTGACAACCCTAGCCAAGAAGATCTTGGGCTTCTTCAAGTGTCCCTCATCATAAGGCTTCTGCATGTTCTCCCCTCCTGCTGATACACAGCTGTCATTGTAAAAAGCAGAGCTGCAGTATAAAGCATATGGGACTAAAAACATCTGCATACAGGCTTCTGCAAGCTCATGAATGAAACAAATCTGCTGTGTGAACCCCCATCTACCCATAATTGTGTTTGACATGAAGTAAACGATGTGAGAGAAGAGCCAGTAACATAGCGGTATGACAAGATGTTATTGGGGGATGGGCGGCAGTCACGTATGAAGTGCACATGATCTGGCCGAAGGGTTGAGTAGAATGACTGCTGCGCGGAGCGGCTCACCCCGTACAGCGGCTGCACAGCGCACACTGTCAGCAATCCCATCAGCCCCTGCTGCACATCAGGACTAAGCTGAAATAACAAGAACATTTATTTAGGTTTACAGGACAAATGGAAGCTGCAGGTCACATGACCCCAGCGTTACATCATTCAGGGAGAGGGGTCTACATTACAGCGTGCCAGCTCTTCTGATTGGACACAGTCATGTTGAGAGAAGGTCCAACCGTGTGGATCTTACCAGGGGGATGGATACGGCCTTACAGAAGACGTACTACAGGGGGCGCCAGCCAGCATATGGCAGTAATCTCATTCCATCATGCTGGACCTTTAAAGACACCTCATTTTCAACAGTTTTCACTTTACAGCTTTCAGTTGCGGAGTTCTCCTTTACAGCGGATCCGTCAGAGAGCTGCTCTGATGTCTCACTCTCCAGCCCTTATCTATTAAAAAATGGTGGGCTCCACTCAAAAACAAGACCCGCTGCTCCGTGATGGGTGGTGACGCAGTATCATCAAGGTCAGTAGCATTGTATTCCATCCTTCAATATGCACATATAACAGCCAACGTTTCGGTCCATCCTGGACCTTGTTCACGGCCTGTTCAGCGTCCTGCAGTCCTTATCTGTCCTTTCCCGACACCTCATAAACACTAAAGTATCAGTCTGACTAAAGGAAAGCTATAATGAGCCATCACTGCAGCTCTCTGAAGGACTCACTGGGCAATAGTCTGCAGAGGCACTGAAAGCTGTACAGGAAAAATAAAGACAACGTGACAAAAATCACAGCCCAAAATTAGTAAAATGCAATGACAAAAAAATGCTCACTAGGGGCAGTGTACATGGAGCAGAGCCTCAGGCTTCTCAGCTGTGTTCTGCCAGGCTTACTCCATGTCCGTTCACATGTGGAGATCCGTGGATCTGACTGTGGATGGAACTGTTCTCGGATGTTGCAGACATCATCATGGTGGAAGGATCCTGAGGCGAGGAGCCAAGACTGTCTCTACTCCAGTAGGCTTCGCACAGCGGGAGGTCGCTCGGCTCACACACACTGTAGCGTACAACACAACAGGTAAAGCAGCAGACAGCATCCGGGCAGCAAGAAAGCGAGAGAAAAGCGAGACAGAAGCAAAGCGTTAAGAACACAGCAGCAGCAAATCAAAGTACAAATTACACGTATGAGGATCAGCTACAGTCTGGACTATACAGGACCACCCTTGGAGACCACACCTGCCATCCTAGAGTCTGCACCCATTACACAAGAGCAGAAGTGACATGAAGACACAAGACAACAATCAGCAGGCAGGAGGTGAGCTACAATCAGACTGCTGACCACATGAAGACCCCAGAGCAGCCATGCAAGCTCTAACCCCTTCAGGTGGACATAAGCAGCTCATGGTTGGTCTATAGAAGGGATGAAGAACCCATCAGCAGCTCATGGTTGGTCTATAGGAGGGATGAAGAACCCATCAGCAGCTCATGGTTGGTCTATAGGAGGGATGAAGAACCCATCAGCTGCTCGTGGTTGGTCTACAGGAGGAAGAAACCATCAGCAGCTCATGGTTGGTCTACAGGAGGAATGAAGAACCCATCAGCAGCTCATGGTTGGTCTATAGGAGGGATGAAGAACTCATCAGCAGCTCATGTTTGGTCTACAGGAGGAATGAAGAACCCAACAGCAGCTCATGGTTGGTCTATAGGAGGGATGAAGAACCCATCAGCAGCTCATGGTTGGTCTATAGGAGGGAAGAACCCATCAGCAGCTCATGTTTGGTCTACGGGAGGAAAGAAGAACCCATCAGCAGCTCATGGTTGGTCTACAGGAGGGATGAAGAACCCATCAGCACCTCATGGTTGGTCTACAGGAGGGATGAAGAACCCATCAGCAGCTCATGGTTGGTCTCTAGGAGGGAAGAAGAACCCATCAGCAGCTCATGGTTGGTCTGTAGGAGGGAAGAAGAACCCATCAGCAGCTCATGGTTGGTCTATATGAGGGATGAAGAACCCATCAGCAGCTCATGGTTGGTCTATAGGAGGGATGAAGAACCCATCAGCAGCTCATGATTGGTCTATATGAGGGATGAAGAACCCATCAGCAGCTCATGATTGGTCTATATGAGGGATGAAGAACCCATCAGCAGCTCATGATTGGTCTATATGAGGGATGAAGAACCCATCAGCAGCTCGTGATTGGTCTATAGGAGGGATGAAGAACCCATCAGCAGCTCATGGTTGGTCTATAGGAGGGATGAAGAACCCATCAGCAGCTCTCCCCGTTTCGTGAACCACTTCTCACAGGTAGGATGCCGATGCTCACTAGATCACACAGCGTGGAGGGTTCATGCACAATCCACTTTATTGATCTCATATGCATTTAGTTGCTGAGACTGAGGACCAGACAATCCTTCAGACATTAACCCCAGTGGATATCCTATCAGCCTCTCCCAGCCAGAAAAAGAGACTGTGCGCCACCACTGGCTGATCCCAAGATGGGTTGTATACCACCCGACCACGGCAAACATTAACCCCTGGTCTGCCAGGAGCGGCTTACAAAGGCACGGCGGTCAGCCTCCAGACACAGGCCTACTTATACCTGGAGGAGTAATATTCCTCTTCAAGTTCATAGAGGTCTATGGCAATCTCGTCTCGCAATGAGATCAGCTTCTTGTCGCAATCCTCCTGCAGGGCGCGGAGCTGCTGGTTGCGCTGGTTGATGGCTTCATTCACAGAGGGGAAGTCATTCAGGATGAGATACTGCTTTAAATCAGACACCAGCCTCATCAGCGACTCCCCGGCTCGAACCTGGAAAAGGGCGACAACCGAGAATCAGGCCACCTGCACTCATTTTCCAGCAGATTTGGGGGCATCGCCTCTTCCGCATTAAACACTGCCGGCATTCCAGGTGGATTCTGCCCGGATCTGCTCCATGTGGAGGCGATTTTAAAATCTCCTCTACTCAACTGCACTGGGGGCGTGCCACCCAAAATCCTCTGTGATCTGAGCTGTTGTCAAGGTTAACACCTGGCAGTTCTGCAGTCACAGGCGTTCGTGCGGCATATCTGAAGGATCATACAGTGTCCCCCGCCGCGCAGCCGTCACCTCAGCGTGTGCTGTACGATCTGAGCGGCAGACGACGTACACTGGGTTTTACAGTGCCCTCCACTGCGCAGACGTCACCTCAGTGTATACTGTACGATCTGAGGACGACACACGCAGGGTTTTACAGTGCCCTCCGCTGCGCAGACGTCACCTCGGTGTATACTGTACGATCTGAGGACGACGCACGCAGGGTTTTACAGTGCCCTCCGCTGCGCAGACGTCACTTCGGTGTATACTGTACGATCTGAGGACAACACACGCAGGGTTTTACAGTGCCCTCCACTGCACAGACGTCACCTCGGTGTATACTGTACGATCTGAGGACGACGTACACTGGGTTTTACAGTGCCCTCCACTGCACAGACGTCACCTCGGTGTATACTGTACAATCTGAGGACAACACACGCAGGGTTTTACAGTGCCCTCCGCTGCGCAGACGTCACCTCGGTGTATACTGTACGATGTGAGGACAACACACGCAGGGTTTTACAGTGCCCCCCGCCGCGCAGACATCACCTCAGTGTTTACTGTACGATCTGAGGACAACACACGCAGGGTTTTACAGTGCCCTCCGCTGCGCAGACGTCACCTCAGTGTATACTGTACGATCTGAGGACGACACATGCAGGGTTTTACAGTGCCCTCCGCTGCGCAGACGTCACCTCGGTGTATACTGTACGATCTGAGGACAACACACGCAGGGTTTTACAGTGCCCTCCACTGCGCAGACGTCACCTCGGTGTATACTGTACGATCTGAGGAAGTACACTGGGTTTTACAGTGCCCTCCGCTGCACAGACGTCACCTCGGTGTATACTGTACGATCTGAGGACAACACACGCAGGGTTTTACAGTGCCCCCCGCCGCACAGACGTCACCTCAGTGTTTACTGTACGATCTGAGGACAACACACGCAGGGTTTTACAGTGCCCCCCGCTGCGCAGACGTCACCTCGGTGTATACTGTACGATCTGAGGACGACGCACGCAGGGTTTTACAGTGCCCTCCGCTGCGCAGACGTCACCTCGGTGTATACTGTACGATCTGAGGACAACACACGCAGGGTTTTACAGTGCCCTCCGCTGCGCAGACGTCACCTCGGTGTATACTGTACGATCTGAGGACAACACACGCAGGGTTTTACAGTGCCCTCCGCTGCGCAGACGTCACCTCGGTGTATACTGTACGATCTGAGGACAACACACGCAGGGTTTTACAGTGCCCTCCGCTGCGCAGACGTCACCTCGGTGTATACTGTACGATCTGAGGACAACACACGCAGGGTTTTACAGTGCCCCCCGCCGCGCAGACGTCACCTCAGTGTTTACTGTACGATCTGAGGACAACACACGCAGGGTTTTACAGTGCCCCCCGCTGCGCAGACGTCACCTCGGTGTATTACTGTACGATCTGAGGACAACACACGCAGGGTTTTACAGTGCCCCCGCTGCGCAGACGTCACCTCGGTGTATACTGTACGATCTGAGGACAACACACGCAGGGTTTTACAGTGCCCCCCGCCGCACAGACGTCACCTCAGTGTTTACTGTACGATCTGAGGACAACACACGCAGGGTTTTACAGTGCCCCCCGCTGCGCAGACGTCACCTCGGTGTATACTGTACGATCTGAGGACAACACACGCAGGGTTTTACAGTGCCCTCCGCTGCGCAGACGTCACCTCGGTGTATACTGTACGATTTGAGGACGACGCACGCAGGGTTTTACAGTGCCCTCCGCTGAGCAGACGTCACCTCGGTGTATACTGTACGATCTGAGGACAACACACGCAGGGTTTTACAGTGCCCTCCGCTGCGCAGACGTCACCTCGGTGTATACTGTACGATCTGAGGACAATACACGCAGGGTTTTACAGTGCCCTCCGCTGCGCAGACGTCACCTCGGTGTATACTGTACGATCTGAGGACAACACACGCAGGGTTTTACAGTGCCCCCCGCCGCGCAGACGTCACCTCAGTGTTTACTGTACGATCTGAGGACAACACACGCAGGGTTTTACAGTGCCCCCCGCTGCGCAGACGTCACCTCGGTGTATACTGTACGATCTGAGGACAACACACGCAGGGTTTTACAGTGCCCCCCGCTGCGCAGACGTCACCTCGGTGTATACTGTACGATCTGAGGACGACGCACGCAGGGTTTTACAGTGCCCCCCGCTGCCGCAGACGTCACCTCGGTGTATACTGTACGATCTGAGGACAACACACGCAGGGTTTTACAGTGCCCTCTGCTGCGCAGACGTCACCTCGGTGTATACTGTACAATCTGAGGGACAACACACGCAGGGTTTTACAGTGCCCCCCGCTGCGCAGACGTCACCTCGGTGTATACTGTACGATCTGAGGACGACGCACGCAGGGTTTTACAGTGCCCCCCGCCGCGCAGACGTCACCTCGGTGTATACTGTAAGATCTGAGGACAACACACGCAGGGTTTTACAGTGCCCCCCGCTGCGCAGACGTCACCTCGGTGTATACTGTACGCAGGGCTTTGGAGTCGGTGTCTATTTTGGTGGAGTCAGAGTTGGAGTCGGTATAAAATGGACCAACTCCAGAAATCTATAATAAATGGTTCCAGTTAGTTCAGTGCAGGACGTGCTGAATGTATTTTATAAGAATTTGGGGAAATGATGAAATGTCCTATAAATGTCCGTTCTATTCCTGATCTCAGGATCTAGGCTTTCAGTTGAGATGACTGTGCTGCCCTTTATGTAGATGTCAGTAGTGAAGCTCCTCCGCTACAGATCAGAGGAAAAAGGCACTGGGAAGGAATGGCTGCACTCATCTCAGATCTGCTGGAGGAAACAGGATTAAAGGGGTTTTCTCACTAGTTACAAAGATTAGCTTTCATCATAAAGGGACAGATAAAAGAGGACATTTTCTAAATACAGTGGTCAGTCATGAACTATAGACAGTTCAGCAAGTCTCTCACAGCACACAGGTTTCTATGGTAACCTGCAGACCAGAAACACTTATCTGATTGGCTGAGAGGAGTGACCTCACCCCCATGGAATGATGGGACTGAGCTCTGAGTGATTACCTGCAGGAAGCAAAAGGTACAAGTGTTGTGAGGACTGAGAAGCTTTACCTGGAACTGTGTTAGAGATCATAATCTCCTGCTCTGTCAGAGTAATAACTGCTGGAGACCCCCCCACAGCCTGAGGAGACAGAGTGAGTGCAAACTGCCTGTCAGCCAGTGAGTGAACCTGCTGAGAAAACCCCTTTAAGACAATTACTTCTTAGTATATCTAAACTTTCAATAAACTGTGCATAAATCACTTGTCCGGTGCACGTTCTCTCTGCTTTATGTTTTAGTTTGCTTTTCCTCTGATGTAAAACACGTAGGGTCTTATGTATGAGAACTGTCTAGATGTAGAAGTTTCTTTTTTCCCATAGAAACCAATCAGAGCTCCCCTTACATCTCATACAGTGCGCTGGAGAAATGAAAGGGGAGCTCTGATTGGTTGCTATGGGACAGTTTTCATACATCAGCCCCTTAGTGATCTGTACCCAGAGACGTCTGATACTGGAAGTTCAGAGTAAAGATATCAGTAAAACATAGATTACAGACTTTTTTTTGTCATGACTTATCTGTACTATTGATTTATGCAAAGTTTATTTAAAGTTATCACTTAAACCTGTGCCATGTATGGGGGAGTCGGGGCTTTGGCTTACCAACTCCACAGCCCTGACTGTACGATCTGGGGACGACGCACGCAGGGTTTTACAGTGCCCCCCGCTGCGCGGACGTCACCTCAGTGTATACTGTACGATCTGAGCGGCAGACGACGCACGCAGGGTTTTACAGTGCCCCCCGCCGCGCAGACGTCACCTCAGTGTTTACTGTACAATCTGAGGACAACACACGCAGGGTTTTACAGTGCCCCCCGCCGCGCAGACGTCACCTCGGTGTATACTGTACGATCTGAGGACGACGCACGCAGGGTTTTACAGTGCCCTCCGCTGTGCAGACGTCACCTCAGTGTTTACTGTACGATCTGAGGACGACGCACGCAGGGTTTTACAGTGCCCTCCGCTGCGCAGACGTCACCTCAGTGTTTACTGTACGATCTGAGGACGACGCACGCAGGGTTTTACAGTGCCCCCCGCCGCGCAGACGTCACCTCGGTGTATACTGTACGATCTGAGGACGACGCACGCAGGGTTTTACAGTGCCCTCCGCTGTGCAGACGTCACCTCAGTGTTTACTGTACGATCTGAGGACGACGCACGCAGGGTTTTACAGTGCCCCCCGCTGCGCGGACGTCACCTCGGTGTATACTGTACGATCTGAGCGGCAGACGACGCACGCAGGGTTTTACAGTGCCCCCCGCCGCGCAGACGTCACCTCAGTGTTTACTGTACGATCTGAGGACAACACACGCAGGGTTTTACAGTGCCCCCCGCCGCGCAGACGTCACCTCAGTGTATACTGTACGATCTGAGGACGACGCACGCAGGGTTTTACAGTGCCCCCCGCCGCACGCAGGGTTTGGGTTTTATATCCCAGGTGCTGTTCTCTGACCCCCAACGTCAGAAATCCCCACATAGACGGGTGTCAGGGACAGCGCCTGGCAAGATGGCCGCCAGCACTCACTATGTTAGCCGAGCGAACGTGCATCTCATAGTTGTCCTGCTCTCCTTGGGTCGAGCGGCTGACTTGATGTTCTTCTTCAATCTGGACAAAAGAAACAGAGAAGAAAGCGTTATCTGTGGTGTGAGGGTAGGTCCCAGCAGTAAGTCCCTGTGTGCAGGTGACCCGGGGCGCCCGTCCCCACCACCTCACCCTAGCAGTCTTGATGATCTCGGTGAAGTTGTCCATGATGGATTTGATGTCGTCCTTCAGGCGCTTGTTGTAGGACTGCAGCAATGTCTCCTTGCTCTGGGGTAAGACTCTCTGCTGCGCCATAGCATCACCTGACTGAAAGGGAAGGAAGAGCGCCATCACAAGAGATCCCTGAACCCTCTTCCAGCATAGCCAGGAGGGGGCATACCCTCCAGCTGGACAAACCTGCAACCTCAAGCTGCAGGCTCCTCTGCCTGTCCTGTCCAGCTGGAGGGCAGGCACTCAGCGAGGTGTGCGTCCTGGGCAAGTACCAAGGGAAAACAAAAAAATACATTGCACAGCTATCTGCAAACCAAATAAAGTACAAAAATGTCATAGTATTAGAAAATATTCTGGTGCTAATACTAGTAATACTTGGAAATTTGAGATTCTTGGCAAATATATAGAGATCTCCTTGACGCTGGCAGATGGGCCCAAATAATTTTGTACAAAATGTATTTGCCAAGAATCTCAAATTTACTAAATAAGCGCAGAATTAGCACCAGAATACTTTCTATTACTATGACATTATTGTACTTTATTTGGTTTGCAGAGCGCTGTGCATTGTATATTTTTTCCTTTGGGTATCTGGCCATGGCAGCGTGCGCCTGTGCAGTGGGATGTGCTGACTGACCCCCTTTTTCTTTGCTGGGCAAGGACCATACACTGACCAGCGATCTACACCCTGGGGCACTTTCCTACAGCTCTGCACCAAAGCATAACAACCACCCCCAACAGGAACGCAGCATCCCTCACCCCCAAAGCGCACCCGGGACTCAGCACCAACACTTCCCCCCAATACGCACCCGGGACGCAGCAACGACCCCCTCAGTCTACAGGTCCCTCCGCTCCACAGACGGTCCTCCCCGGTCTCCCGCCCACTGCAGAATGCCGCCAGTGGCTACAACAATGTCCCTGCTACCGTGTGATTGGTCAGAAGAAACGTATATCATCTATAGGACGGCCACGTGACCATGAGGGCCACTATTTGTGAGGACTGTAGGGTTATTATTGGTGCGCTCGGAGCCTCCAGGGGGCGATGTTCTAAATTCACTCATATTGGAACCTCAGCCTCAAATCCCTTTTCATGACGCCAGGTGTCGCGATATTTCGGAGTTATTACAAATATTACCCACAATGCTTCGTTCTTCCTTTCTCTACCCCCGTCCACCATGGTGAGTAGCAGTCATGTCCGCGCTTGTAGAATCCGGCGCCATCCTCCGGCCGCGGGTCCTTCTAAGCCCGGCTGGTCCCGAGGGTTGCTCCGGGGTGGCAGCTGGCTTGCTTCTCGCTCCTAGTTCCCGGCCCCGTGGTCTGTAGTCTGCTGGAAGTGCAGCTGCTCCCGGGGTTGGACCCTCGGCTGCTGGAGCGTCTGCTCTCCGGTGTCCGGCCTGTGAGGGCGCCTCATCCGTCTACTGTCTGCGGGGTTGAGGGCGCCTGGTGGGATGTCTGACTGGTGGGTCTTGGGTGGTAGCTCTGCTGCTGCTGCAGTGGGTGCCGGGTCTCCAGGAGTGGAAGCGGCGGCGGCCGGATTGTGAGGCTTGTTATGGAGTGCTTCCTTGGTGGTCGGGGTCCGGCAGACGAGCAGATGATGACAGAATATTTGCTATCTGAGTTGATGATTTGACTTTTCCACCAAGATCGCTGATGCTCGTCTGCGCCGCCCCCTGAGCCGTGTCGGGATGCGGCCCGTGGTTGTGGTCACCGATGTTCATGTAATTGGAAAATGCATAAATTGCAGCCGCACACCGCTACCAGATAAAGCACAAAATGCCATAGTGATATAATATTCCAGAGCTCATGCTATGCTTGTATAATAAGAGACTCTTGGCAAATACATTTTGTACAAAATTATCTGAGCCCATTCACCACAGTCAAGGTGGAACAAAACACCCCCTGATTATATGGAAGCCAAGACTGGCACGTAACAGGTAGGACATAATGTTCGGTTCCCATTCTGCAGAGATCACCTTGACTGTGGTGAATGGGCTCAGATAATTTTGTACAGAATGTATTTGCCAAGAGTCTCTGATTTATTATACAAGCATAGCATGAGCTTCGGAATACTGTATCACTATGGCATTTTGTGCTTTATCTGCTAGCGGTGTGCGGCTGCAATTTATGTATTTTCCTTTGACGTGTATTTAGCCATAGCGACCAGCACCTGCACTCTGGGATGTGCTGACTGAAATCTTTTTTTCTATGTTCATGTAATTGTCTCCACAGCCTAAAGGAAAGAAGGCGAAGGGGAAGAAGGTGGCTCCGGCCCCTGCTGTCGTCAAGAAGGCTGAGGTGAAGAAAGTGGTGAACCCGCTGTTTGAGAAGAGGCCAAAGAACTTTGGCATTGGTGAGTGGCGCCACCTGCAGTTGGCTGTGAGAGGAGGACCAGCTACTGGGGTCACCTTAACCCTTCTCTTCCTACTCCAGGGCAGGACATCCAACCCAAGAGGGATCTTACCCGCTTTGTTAAATGGCCACGCTACATCCGACTTCAGCGCCAGAGGTCCATCCTGTACAAACGTCTTAAGGTGCCTCCAGCAATCAACCAGTTCACCCAGGCTCTGGACCGGCAGACGGGTGAGTAAGCAAGGGTTAATGGAGCAGGCCCCACCATCTGCTGCAGTGGTCAGGAGGGCGCAGTATGGGACGCTGCTTTCTTCTGCTGGGATGATGGGAACGTAGGTGGTGGTTCTCCTGGGCTCCAGGGTTTGGGGCATGTGTCCGGGGGGGTTCTCCTGGGCTCCAGGGTTTGGGGCATGTGTCCGGGGGGTTCTCCTGGGCTCCAGGGTTTGGGACATGTGTCCGGGGGGTTCTCCTGGGCTCCAGGGTTTGGGCATGTGTCTGGGGGGGGTTCTCCTGGGCTCCGGTGTTTGGGGCATGTGTCCGGGGGGGGTTCTCCTGGGGCTCCGGTGTTTGGGGCATGTCTCCGGGGGGGGTTCTCCTGGGCTCCGGTGTTTGGGGCATGTCTCCGGGGGGGGTTCTCCTGGGCTCCGGTGTTTGGGGCATGTCTCCGGGGGGGGGTTCTCCTGGGCTCCGGTGTTTGGGGCATGTCTCCGGGGGGGGTTCTCCTGGGCTCCGGTGTTTGGGGCATGTCTCCGGGGGGGGGTTCTCCTGGGCTCCGGTGTTTGGGGCATGTCTCCGGGGGGGGTTCTCCTGGGCTCCGGTGTTTGGGGCATGTCTCCGGGGGGGTTCTCCTGGGCTCCGGTGTTTGGGCATGTCTCCGGGGGGGTTCTCCTGGGCTCCGGTGTTTGGGGCATGTGTCCGGGGGGGTTCTCCTGGGCTCCGGTGTTTGGGGCATGTGTCCGGGGGGGTTCTCCTGGGCTCCGGTGTTTGGGGCATGTCTCCGGGGGGGGTTCTCCTGGGCTCCGGTGTTTGGGGCATGTGTCCGGGGGGGTTCTCCTGGGCTCCGGTGTTTGGGGCATGTGTCCGGGGGGGGTTCTCCTGGGCTCCGGTGTTTGGGCATGTGTCCGGGGGGGGTTCTCCTGGGCTCCGGTGTTTGGGGCATGTGTCCGGGGGGGTTCTCCTGGGCTCCGGTGTTTGGGGCATGTCTCCGGGGGGGGTTCTCCTGGGCTCCGGTGTTTGGGCATGTCTCCGGGGGGGTTCTCCTGGGCTCCGGTGTTTGGGGCATGTCTCCGGGGGGGGTTCTCCTGGGCTCCGGTGTTTGGGGCATGTCTCCGGGGGGGTTCTCCTGGGCTCCGGTGTTTGGGGCATGTCTCCGGGGGGGGTTCTCCTGGGCTCCGGTGTTTGGGGCATGTCTCCGGGGGGGTTCTCCTGGGCTCCGGTGTTTGGGGCATGTCTCCGGGGGGGTTCTCCTGGGCTCCGGTGTTGGGGCATGTCTCCGGGGGGGGTTCTCTGGGCTCCGGTGTTTGGGGCATGTCTCCGGGGGGGTTCTCCTGGGCTCCGGTTGTTTGGGGCATGTCTCCGGGGGGGTTCTCCTGGGCTCCAGGGTTTGGGGCATGTGTCTGGGGGGGGGGGGGTTCTCCTGGGCTCCAGGGTTTGGGGCATGTGTCTGGGGGGGGGGGGGGGGGGTTCTCCTGGGCTCCAGGGTTTGGGCATGTGTCTGGGGGGGGGGGGGGGGGGTTCTCATGGGCTCCGGGGTTTGGGGCATGTGTCCGGGGGGTTCTCCCGGGTTTGGGGCATGTCTGTGTCTGGGCTGCCTGGTTCAGGGGCCCAGTGATGCCGGGGGGGGGGGGGGGGGGCTCTGTGCACATGATGTCTGATATTTGCTATCTGAGAAGCTGTGATTACACTCTTCCACCAAGATCTCTGATGCACAATGTCCGCGCACCCTCTCTGATTTCTCGCCCTCACCTCCCCCACTAACGGAGCTTTCTCCTGGCAGCCACCCAGCTCTTCAAACTTGCCCACAAATATCGCCCAGAGACCAAGCAAGAGAAAAAGAAAAGGCTGCTGGCCCGGGCTGAGCAGAAGGCTGCCGGCAAAGGAGACGTCCCAACAAAGAGACCCCCAGTCATCAGATCAGGTATGGGGGGGTCCTGGGGGGGGGGCGGCTGCAGATTGCAATGATGTCTGAATTTCTTCACCTGAAGCTGATTGTGTGGAACAAAACTCGAGCTTTTTAACCCTGAGCAATGGCGCTGTCCACGGCGAGGTCCTGGCAGCCACGGCAGAGCTGACTACTGTCTCTTACTGTCTCTTTCAGGTGTGAACACAGTGACCACCCTGGTGGAGAACAAGAAGGCCCAGCTGGTTGTCATTGCCCATGATGTGGATCCTATTGAGGTGACGTCCTGCTGGATGCATTGTCTGGGGGGGTTGGTAGTTTAGATGAATAAAGGTCTGGTTAGATTTGGGGGGGGCCTTGCTACTGGTGGTCTCCTCGGAGGTCTGTGAATTGCTATGATGACATCAGTTTGTTCACCTGAGACGCTGTGAAGATTAAACCCGAGCTTTTTAACCCTGAGCAGTTCCCAGGTCAGGTCTTAGAGGCTTGTTCTGTAGGCCCAGGCCCTCATGGTGCTTGTCTTACAGCTGGTTGTGTTCCTGCCTGCTCTGTGCCGCAAGATGGGTGTTCCCTACTGCATCGTCAAGGGCAAGGCCAGACTGGGCCGCCTTGTCCATAGGAAGACCTGCACCAGCATTGCCTTCACTCAAGTAAACCCGTAAGTCTATGAACTGTTCCCACTCTGACCTTGAGGCTTCTCAGCAATGATGTCCTAGAATTTCTTCACCTGAATATCACCGTGTGGTTCTCAGAGCTTTTTAACCCTGAGCTGTGAAGCCTCTGCCGGGCAGTCGACCGCTGGCCTGGACTTAGTACTGAGCCTTTTTTCTTTCTGCAGGGAGGATAAGGGAGCCCTCTCCAAACTGGTGGAGGCCGTGAAGACCAACTACAATGACAGACACGACGAGGTAAGAGGACTGAATAATTGGTTGATCCGTGCGAGACCATTTCTGGGTTGCACAGGTCTGGCCGAGAGCTTTCACAACACGCACCACTGTAGACCACGAGGTGTCCACCAGAGACTGCACTGTGTGGACACCATGTGCGCTGCGAGGAAGAGGAGTCTGTTCCCCACCTCCAGACAATGAGCGGCAGGGTTCTTTCTGTGAGGAAGTCCTTGTCTGGAGGGTGGGGACAGCGGCCTCATCGGACTCGTACATTGCAGCGTGGCTGTCGGCAAGGGTGCCACAGTTCAGGTGACAGGTTCCCTTGTAGTAGAATACTGATCTCTCCTCAGGATGGGTCCCCTATATCTGTGGGGGGTCTGACTCCCAGCACCCCTGCTGATCACGATGCTGCAGCCTTTCTGGTGCCAGTGATGTCACTTGGCCTCAGTACCACCCTCTGCTCTGCTGGGGGCTGTAGTACTTGTTGAAGCACCAAGGCCTCTTCCAGCTATGGACCCCCACCATCAGATATCGGCCACTGCTCCTGAGGAGAGGTCATTAAAGGGGTTCTGCAGGTAATTTATATAGCGCCACCACATTCCGAATCTCTTTACGAAAGACGCCATGTAACTGGCTCAAATCCAACTAATAGACTGAGTGAGGCCCTGCACACAAGAGCTTACAATCTATGTACTGGTGGGGGTCTGATACCCAGGACCCCGCAGGCCCAGTGATGTCATTACTATCCCTATGAACACATGTCGCCTGACTAGGCCTGCAGGGTCCTGGGTGTCAGACCCCCACCAGTAAAGAACTGCAGAACCTCTTTAATGCTAAGCCTTTGCTTGGAGACTTCCACATTAAAGGGGATTTAGCCGGAGACTCGGCTCCTCTTTGGCGAAGCAATGCACAAGAAAATGTGACTCCATAGTGCTGAGCTCTGCGGAGTCCTCCTGCCCTCGGCATGCGGAAACCAGTTATTTCACAATTTGTATGAAGCTTTGTTGTGACGCCCCAAGAAAAACATCTGAGGGGTGACGCCTTGTCTTATGATGAGGTATACGCACTGTGAGCTCTGCTTCCTGTACCTCGCCGCCTATTTATTGCCATTGCTTTTCTGTAACTCTTGTAACTTTTTTTTTATTTTTCCTCACAGATCCGTCGTCACTGGGGAGGAGGGATCTTGGGCCCAAAATCTGTGGCCAGAATTGCCAAGCTCGAAAAAGCAAAGGCCAAGGAACTGGCCACAAAACTGGGTTAAATGTACTGGGCGTGTCCCTTCTGTTCTGTACATAATAAAAAAAAAATTCCAGAAAGTCACTTTACAAAGATGTTTATTGCAGCTGCGCAGGTCTGACCCGGGGGGTAATGTGGTCACAGGGCTAGAGCCGCTGCTGCGAGGGGATGGCTGCAGGTTAGGTTCTGGCTGGACTGATGGGTGGACTTGTCTTAAAGGGGTCCTCTCACTTCAGTGGTGGTTATCCTGTAGACACAGTTACTCCCAGGCTCTTCCCAATGTATTGTGATTCTCCATATCACTTCCTTTGCTGACTGGATTCATTTTTCCATCACTTACACTGCTCATTTCCATGGTTATGACCACCCTGTAATCCAGCAGTGGTGGTCGTGCTTGGACACTATAGGAAAAAGCACCAGTCTATGTGCGCACTCCCACTTTTTCTATAGTGTGCAAGCACGGCCACTGCTGCTGGATTGAAAGGTGGTCATAATCATGGAAACTGTGTATAATGTGATGGAAACATGAATCCAGCAAAAGAGGCGACATGGAGAATCACAAGTCATTAGGAAGAGCCTGGTAGTAACTGCGTCTACAGGATAAAGCATCTGCTGAAGACAGAGGACCCCTTTAATGTGTCTGAGCAATAGTTGGTAATGGATTAGAATGGCAGCAGGTAATTCCCACCACGCAGCAGCCACGTATTGAGGGGCTTGTGGCTGTGGAAGGTACTGCCACTCAGCCCTACTCAAAATACTGGACAGAAGCCAAGCCTTGCCACCTCTTCCTGTAGGTCAGGGATCCGCAACCTTTGGCACTCCAGCTGCTGTGCAACTACAACTCCCAGCATGCACTTTCTTGGCTGTTATTGAAACTCCTGTAGAAGTGAAAGGAGGATTCTGGGAGTTGTAGTTTTGAACAGCCAGCTGATCCCTGCTGTAGGTGAAACTGTTGCTTTTAAAGTGATATTCTCCAACCACTGACTCTTCAGATTTAGCAAAACTACAACTTGTGCTCAGGACTGTCTGTATTGTGGAAACTACAGAGCCACCGACTGTATGAGTGCTAAGGGCATCTGTACCACTACTTACCAGGGACTGTCTGTCCACTGCCAGAAGAGGATGTGCTAAAAACAGGGGAGTTTGGGTGAAGGGAGACCAGCGTCTTCAGGACGCAGCCGGTTTTCCTATTATGGACCAGGACAAATTTGGGAAATCGGACACGTCACTTTGGTAATAACTTCGGAACACTTTTACTTATTCAAGCCATTCTGAGGTTTTCTTGTGTTACCTTATACTTCATGATGGTGGGGAAACTGGAGTTGATATAGTTCACCTTTTATTTAAAAAAAAATCCAAAGTTTACAAATTTTGAAAAATCCAAAATTTTCAAAATTTCTTTATATAGATCCAGTGATGTGTTAATCGTATATTGTCTGTGAATAAAGCGGTGATATGTAGAGAAGCTTTCTGAGTAGATCTCAGTATGGTGAAGCTATAGTACATAGAGTGTATGATATGTAGATGCTAGGACACAGCTCTGCCCTCAGCATGTCTTTCCTATACTGATAAGATATCACATATTACTGGTGTCTGTATAATCATATATTGTGTCTGTGAATAAAGCAGTTCTATGTAGATGAGCTTTCTGAGCAGATCTCAGTATGGTGAAGCTATAGTACATAGAGTATATGATATGTAGAAGCTAGGACACAGCTCTGTCCTGAGCCTGCTGTCTAGTCCTGTCAATCAAGGCATGGGGAGAGTGTGGAGCACAGGGAGTGTTACAAAGCGGTGATGAAAGGATTAAGCCCTACCTCCTGGTGCTCCAATCACTCATTTGCATATGAATACAAAGGCAAGTTTCTCTACAGCTGTTTATCGTATGGACAAAAGAAAGGCATGTAAATCGGCATGATGAGCCCGACCAGGCAGTATGTCGTAGTGTTGAGCGAAGCGGACTTCAGATTCCAGAACCGAAGCTGAGTTCAAAGAAACAAACAAAACCAACAACTAGTGTACTGGTTGAGAACAACTCACCACTCTCAATTTATCAACCACAAAGAGGGTATGGGCACACGAAAAAGCTAAAACGTAACTTACTACGATCAATATAAAATGATTATCACCCATTAAATCAATAGACATGGTGAAAAGACATAAATAGAAAATTAGATAAGACGATTAGATTAGGATGAACTGTATCTTTTCCTCATCCAGGTGCTTGTGGTGTTCCAGGCAGGAAGTAAAGGGGACAAAACTAACTGTCCCTATCGCCACTTTGCCTACAGATGAAAAAGAAGGGAAAGGGAGCTATTCGCACCTTCCCTAACACAATCGGAGCATCTGCCCACGACAGGGGCGACCCCATCTGGAACCTGTCCCTGTATCAATATCCCTCACTCAGTCCTGACATGGCATGTTTCTTCCCAGTATTGGGTCTCTTCAGGGGATTAAAGATAATGAGAGAACCTAGAATAAGTATGGGTGAATGATATAAAGTATGTTACTCTTGTGTAAAGAGAATGCCCATAAATAATACAGGGGAAGAAAACAAATACTCTGGCACAAGATAAATGCCCAAGAGGATCCCCAAATAGGCAACATAGGGTCCCCTACCTGAATTGGTAATCTAGATTTAAAAATTCAAAATGCACGTGGCACATAAAGCCGCACCTAGGTCACTTAAATAGATGTGGCCCATCAATATTGTATCATGCAGAGGGATGGTTAGAGGAGGCATCTGCTGTTATAAATACCTCACCTCAGTTGAAAAGGCGGGCTGGGTATGCTAGAGCGTATCCGGTCCCATGAGTGTAAGGGAGGCTGCCTGCCAAAGTGAACGCGTCCACGCAGCAGCAGACATATCCAAAAGGCGATCCAATGTAAAGCATAATAGCTAAATGAACACCGGATTTCCACTGATCAGGGAATCTAAACACCAAAGACTTTTCAGAATAAGCTGCCCTAAATAAGTGAAAAGGACTATATCAGATCTAGATGTCTTTGGACATGAGCCGTAAAGAGTTAACTAAAGAGAATGAAAATAAATGTGAAATACGTAAATAAGTATTATGATGGAATACTACACATAATCGCTTCTGCATCACTAGCTTTCGGTAAGAAGACCAGAATATAAGTAAGTCTCAACCGGAAATTATATCAAGAATGAGGAACATTCAGAGGACTCAAAGCATCGAGCAGAAGGGGGTTTGAGGGACTAGATGAAGCATCCATAATGTAGTTGCTCATTAAGGCCTTTTGGTTGCATGGTCTTTAAATAAAAGGTCCACCCAGCCTCATTGTAAAATCTTTTTATCCCAGTTTCCCTCTCTCCCTGACTGTGGAACCTGTTCAATACCCGAGAAACTCAAATAATGTAGTTGGCCTGTATGTTCATTGTTAATGTGGCGGGCAATGGATGTGTCCCTTTTGTCAGTCTTATCCCCCACATGTTCTCCGGCAGCGTAGCTCTCTCCTCATCTTTCCAACATATTCTACGCCGCACTGGCAAGTTATTTTGTAAATGACGCCCTTTGATCTGCAGTTAATAAAGCCTTGATGACAGGTTTTCTGGGTTACATTACTTCAGAATGTTTTACCCGTTTTAAAAAAACGGCACGCGACGCAACCGCTACACCTATAGCAACCGTTCAGGGGTCCAGGTTGGATGTCTAACTGATATTGGGGGTGTGACGTGGCTAGTGACAAGCCTACCCTTGATACTCCTTCCCTTTTGATACTCACTGATGAATTTTTTGATTTCCGGATCCATTTTAAGAATGTCCCAAGCCGCCCGGCTCCTTCAACGCGCGTGCGCGGATGTACTACCGCAGTGCACAGGCGTGGGATTTCGGGATCGTACAGGGCCGGGAGCCGAAAGAGCTGGCTGCCCGGCCCTGTCAATCAGCGCTACAGAGGCGTTATTACGGCCTCTCCTAGGTGCAGGTTCACGCCTACTGCACCTAGGGGAGGTCATTTGCATATTATAAAAACGTATTTTTTGGCTAAACTGCTGGACGGAGAAATATGAGACTAACATTACTGTCATCAAGTGTCATTTGCTCATTGCAAATGACACTTGGTTTAATAGGGTGATTTCTGGTGACAGAAACCCTTTAATAAAGCTGCACATTCTTGTTTTAATGAGGTCTGAAAGGCTGCTTTCAAAACACCAAGGGGATACCCTCTCTCAACAAATCGTAGTTCCCGTTATTGTTTCAAGTAGAGATGAGCGAATCATTCAAAATTTTGAACATTCGTCGAACTTTTCATAAGATTCGTATATTCGCCGAATATATTCGTTGAATCTGCGTGCAAAATATGTTATTATGTGGCGTTTAGCAAATATTCTCGCACTAATAATGAACGTTCAGTTTTAAAAGGTACGCAGCTTCTTTGAACACGTATGCATGAGCGTACAAATTGCGTACGAAAATGACGTGCTTTGCTGGAGAGGAATGGTGGAGCAGGAGGAACGCTCTGAGTCTGACCGCTGGCTACATATGGATACTGTATCAGCAGATGACAGCAGATCATCCGGCTGAGAATGAGATGAGTGTGCCATCCACTCCACTACCTCATCCACTTTCTCCTCCACTACAATTTTGCGCCTTGGTGGGTTAGCCTGGTGGAACAACGGCCAAGTATCATGAATACTACAAGCAGAAGCTCCGCCTACAGGTCCTTTGGCACTTCTGCCGTGTACCACCTTCTCAAGGTCTGGCTGGAACTGGACCTCTTTTGCTTATCCATTCCAGACATTTTTCACTTGACTCTGTGGTCCTGCAGCTGGTCTTTGTCCCTGTATCTCTCCCTGTCTCCCCCTATATCTCTCCCTGCCTGATTAATTACTGGCCCTGCACTTGCTCCTGCAGTATCCCTGATGTGTAATAGGGATTCCCTGAACAATTACACCCCAATTTCAACAACAACAGGTCTCAGAACTTCACACACAGTGCTTCTGCTCGTCGCAGCAGAAGTGATGCGTCACTGGCTTACCGAGCCTGAGCCAATTAGAGCAAGCCCTGCCCACTAGGTCAGGTGACTGCTTTCTTCCCGGGCTTTTGCGCACGAATAACGAAATAACAGTAAAAGTTCGCTAATTACTTGAATTTGTACGCAACAGCGTATAGAGTAACTTATACGTAGCATTGGTGTACAATTTATCGGACAAGTACATAGCGAATGCGTAGAAAGCCTTAGGAGCATTTTCGAATCTTAACGGAACGAGTCACCTAATATTTGGATTCACTTTGCAGCTGAAAATTTCCAAGATTCGATACGAATCGACGAATAGAATCGCTCATCTCTAGTTTCAAGAAACCTCCTTTTTGGAGCAATTGCGCTCTAAGGCGCAAATATTGCCCGTGGGGGATGCCTTTCTTGAGTGGGAATGGGTGGCTGCTTTCCCACCTCAGGAGTGAATTTGTGGGTCTTGGCGTACCGAACCCTTTCTTATACTATTCCGCGGCGACCCTTTCCCGAGCCATACATTGGATGCGCCCAGATACTGATAAAGCACATGTGAAGCTGGAGGAGGCTACCTCTCCAATGCCTCTTAGAGCTCTCCTATTGTCCTCATCAGATGATGTAGACACTAAGTTGCTAAAAAATAAGCTCACGCAGGTAATGATACGCTTATGGCAATCACAAATTGCGCACCTCTCACCCCTGCCTTCTCCTTTAATTAGAATAAAAGAGCTGCCATCGATATATCTTAAACAAAGACACCTCCACTCGGGCGTAGCTAAAGGCTCATGGGCCCTGGTGCAAGAGTTCAGCTTGGGCCCCCCTTCCCTCAGTACTTTGTGTGTCTTCTTATGCGGCACAAGGGTCTTTGGGCCCCCTTAGGCTCCTGGGCCTGGTAGCGACTGCTACCTCTGCACCCCCTATAGCTATGCCCCTGCCTCCACTCCTTCGACCTGCTCCATACTCTGGAAACCCCACTAGAAAATATATCAGAAGATGGCTCTGTCAAATCGAGGGATGAATTAAACAAAGAAATAAAAGGAAGCCCGTTAAACTTTCTTACCTATAATACACTTTCATCAGCAGTTACGTCGTATATTAAGAAAGGAGACCCCTCTAGGCAACTGACAGCTTTTGAGACTTTAGTATCCCAATGGAAAGCGCCTGATAAGGTGTTCTCGAAACTGTACAATCTCATACTAACCAGAAATGCACCCCCGAAAAGGGCGTATTTGAGTCTTTGGGAAAGAGACTTAGATACTAAGTTCTCACCAAAAGATTTCTCCTCTATATACAAATTCTCACATGGCCCTTCTACGTGTATAAAGTTACAGGAAAATTCCTATAAAATACTTACCCGTTGGTACGTGACGCCTGTAAAGACAAACTTATGGTTTCCCTCTATAGCCGATACCTGCTGGAGATGTGAGAGAGAGAGAGGAACTTACCTCCACATATGGTGGTCGTGTCCCAAGCTACAACCATATTGGTCGGCGGTTCTGGACACAATTAAGTCCCTATGCTCAATGCCAGCTCCACCATCTACCCAGCTGATTTTTCTAAACTGGGATAGTATACAGGGTGGTACACGGAAAAAGTCCCTTCTCTCCTTTTTAATAGCTGCAGCAAAAATACTTGTCAACAGGACTTTGTTTTCCGTCCAGCTCAATGGAAACCAGCACCCTGGTGAAGACCTAGCACCCTTTTTGAAAATGGGCCCCACATTCGCCTTGCACCAGTCTCTTGGTACAATGCCTGTCATTAAAGAATCTGTAAATCTTATGAACAGAGGCAAAGCAATAACTGAACTGAGCTCCTTTAGAACTCTAGGGTGTAATCCATCTGGACCCGGGGCCTTGTTCACCTTTAATTTTTTTAGCATATTAAGGACCATATCTACAGTAAGCAGGTAAGTATGTTATTTGAGGTATTTCCCCAGTGGTACCACCCTCATGAGATGTCCTCTCTTCTTTTGTATATACAGAGCTAAAAAACCCATTTAGGAGCTCTGCCTTCTCTCGATCCCCAGTGACCAACACCCCGTTACCATAATTTAGGGGTCCTACATGTTCTACATTCCTACATTTTTTTTGCATTTATATATTTGAAGAATGTTTTAGGATTGTTCTTCCTGTCTTTGGCCACCTATATTTCATTGTGTATTTTAGCTGATTTTATTACCCTCTTACATAATTTATTTAGTTCTTAATACTTTTTGAAGGCTATAGCTGTCCCCTCCGATTTGTATTTCCTAAAGGCCCTCTTTTTGTCATTTATTGCACTTTTTACACTCTTTGTAAGCCATGTGGGGTTTAATTTTATTCTTTTGAACTTGTTACTTCTAGGAATGTATTTAACCATATACTTCTCCACAGTAGATTTAAAGCAGCGCTCCCGTTTAGCATTAGTGTCATTATCTGACAATAGTTGCTCCCAGTCTATGTCCTGAAATGCAGCGCTCAACCCGGGGAAATTTGCCTTTTTTAAAATTAAGTGTTTTTGCCTTACCGACCTGAGTTTGTTTTTTTACAGTTAAAGGGGTTATCCCATGAATAATGTAAAAAATGAAAATCAGAAATCACATAGTAAATTACAACTTCTTTCTAACAAAGCTAGAACCAGCCCTGTACCTCACATGGATCCAGAGATCTCCCAATTCATTGCTCTGCTAGATTTATATCAAGATGCCAGCTCAAGGGGAGTGTCTTTCTTGCTCCTGCTCAGGGGGCGTGTCTCAGCTCTGCCTATCACAGCTCAGGAGGCAGTTGAAGGATGAAACTGAGCATGTGCGGCCTTTTCAGTGAGCAGGTCAAAGAAATGAGAAATTAAGTGGCACCATACATATACATTTCATTGAATAACTCAGTGGCTATACGAACTTTTTAATTACATGCAATTACAAAAGTTTTCAGCTCCAGGTGCTGTTTTGAAAACTGTAGAATATTTTTCGTGGGACAACCCCTTTAAGTTGTATAACTATATTGTGGTCACTGTCACCGAGGTTCTCATGGACAGTGACATTTCTCACAAGCTCTGCATTGTTAGAAACTCCTAGATCCAGAAGAGCATCGCCTCTAGTAGGATCTTCTACAAGCTGACCCATAAAATTATCCTGCAAAAAGCTGAGGAATTTTCTAGGTTTTGAAGCAGAGGCCGAACAATGTTCCCAATCTATGTTTGGATAGTTAAAGGGAACCTGTCACCTCAAAAAGGCATATAAAACCGCCAGTATTACCTTATAATAGCCCCCATACTGTTCATAATCATATGTTTCCTCCTGTACTCTGATGCTGAATAGATTAGAAAAACAATCTTTTAAGGGCCATGAGCGCTATCTTGCTGGTCAGCTTCAAGTCAAGGGGGCAGCGGCTTTTCTTGCTTCAAGTCAAGGTAAACCCGCCCCCTAACCGTCCCCCTCTCTTCTTTGATTGATAGCCTGGAGTGCGGCCGGGATCGCAGAAGTCTAGCGCATTCCCCTTAGTAAGATGCGATCCTGTCTCTGGCTGCCGCTGTTAGCCGGGCTTCAGTGGCGCACTGTGCGTTTTTTCCCTCTGGATTTCCACCCACAAGGTTTCACCATCCTCACAACCTTCATCTACAATGGTTTCTTTTACACTTACTTTCATATCACTCCTGGCATACAGACATACACCACCACCTCTGCGGTCAGCCCTATCGGACATACACCACCATCTCTGCGGTCAGCTCTATCGGACATACACCACCACCTCTGCGGTCAGCCCTATCGGACATACACCACCATCTCTGCGGTCAGCTCTATCGGACATACACCACCACCTCGGCGGTCAGCCCTATCGGACATACACCACCACCTCTGCAGTCAGCTCTATCGGACATACACCACCACCTCGGCGGTCAGCCCTATCGGACATACACCACCACCTCGGCGGTCAGCCCTATCGGGCATACACCACCACCTCGGCGGTCAGCCCTATCGGGCATACACCACCACCTCGGCGGTCACCCTATCGGGCATACCCACCACCTCGCGGTCAGCTCTATCGGACATACACCACCACCTCGGCGGTCAGCCCTATCGGGCATACACCACCACCTCGGCGGTCAGGCCTATCGGGCATACACCACCACCTCGGCGGCAGCCTATCGGGCATACACCACCACCTCGGCGGTCAGCCCTATCGGCATACACCACCACCTCGGCGGTCAGCCCTATCGGGCATACACCACCACCTCGGCGGTCAGCCCTATCGGACATACACCACCACCTCGGCGGTCAGCTCTATTGGACATACACACCACCTCTGCGGTCAGCTCTATTGGACATACACCACCACCTCTGCGGTCAGCTCTATCGGGCATACACCACCACCTCGGCGGTCAGCCCTATCAGGCATACACCACCACCTCGGCGGTCAGCCCTATCGGACATACACCACCACCTCGGCGGTCAGCCCTATCGGACATACACCACCACCTCTGCGGTCAGCTCTATCGGACATACACCACCACCTCTGCGGTCAGCTCTATCGGACATACACCACCACCTCAGCGGTCAGCTCTATTGGACATACACCACCACCTCGGCGGTCAGCCCTATCGGACATACACCACCACCTCGGCGGTCAGCCCTATCGGACATACACCACCACCTCTGCAGTCAGCTCTATCGGACATACACCACCACCTCTGCGGTCAGCCCTATCGGACATACACCACCACCTCTGCGGTCAGCTCTATCGGACATACACCACCACCTCTGCGGTCAGCCCTATCGGACATACACCACCACCTCTGTGGTCAGCCCTATCGGACATACACCACCACCTTTTACTGTATATATACTACAGAGCACGGTATACTGTGTATATTAGAGGACAGTATATGTACAGTAGAGGATGGTATACTGTATATACACTACAGAGCACAGTATAGTATGTATATTAGGACAGTATATAGACTACAGAGGACAGTATACTCGAGGACAGTATAATATATACACTAGAGGATGGTATACTATATATACACACACTACAGAGGACAGTATACTGTATATACACTACAGAGGACAGTATACTGTATATAGAGGACAGTATACTGTATATATACACTGCAGTCTGTCTGCAGGGGTCATGAGTTTTATCCTACAGACAACCTCCCCAGTAAAGTGAGTTACTACTGATACATAATACATACCTTTGTTCTTTTATATTATTACCCTTTTTACCTTATTCCTTCATCTCCTTTGCCAAACCCAGCAGCCAAACAGCACCCCTGCTGCTTGACTATGCCAATTGTAGCATTGGGCCCCACCAGAACCACACCACAGCCACCAGGCAGTACCGCACCATGTGAACTTACCCTCTGACTCTCAGGAACTTCCACCAAGAACATTGTAGGTTTATTTAAAGGGATTCTGTCAGCAGGATAAGGTGTATACAGTTTTTAACATCTACTTATTCCTCTCCACGATTTATTTCAAAATATACTACTATTACTTTTACTAGTGCTGTAGTTTCTTCAAAAAATCGTTTTTATTCATATGCTAATAACTTACTTAAGGAGCCCAAGGGGCTGTCTTCCCGGCTGTTGGAGCCCAGCCGCGCCGCTTATTTTGGAGCCCAGCACCGCCCTCCTGCTAATTATTCACACCCCTTAGCACGCTGCTTCTTCTCTTGCTGCAGTAATCTCGCGCATGCGCCGTGGATACATCAGTGTTCGCCCGTGCGGTGTCCTGGCAGCGGCCTCATCCGACTAAGTGCGCATGCGCGAGATTACAGCGCAGCAAGACAAGAGAAGAAGCAGAGCGCTTAGGGGTGTGAATAATTAGCAGGAGGGCGGTGCTGGGCTCCAAAATAAGCGGCGCGGCTGGGCTCCAACAGCCGGGAAGACAGCCCCTTGGGCTCCTTAAGTAAGTTATTAGCATATGAATAAAAACGATATTTTGAAGAAACTACAGCACTAGTAAAAGTAATAGTAGTATATTTTGAAATAAATCGCGGAGAAGAATAAGTAGATGTTAAAAACTGTATACACCTTATCCTGCTGACAGAATCCCTTTAAACCCTTATGCAGATTTCTGCTAATTAACATTGGGAGGAGCGCTGATCCCAGAACATATACAAGTAAAAGGAGAAAAAAGACCTGGATGACGCATCCCCGTGCTGTGCCGTCATCTAATAACTGCATCCCAGCGCCAGTATTGTGTGCTGCCCCCGATACTGGTGGGGACCAGTGCTAGAATGCTGCCACTACTACCACCCATAGATGGTATATCTGCCGCCTTGTATGCTCCGTGCTATGCTGCCACTACTACCACCCATAGATGGCATATCTGCCGCCTTGTATGCTCCGTGCTATGCTGCCACTACTACCACCCATAGATGGCATATCTGCCGCCTTGTATGCTCCGTGCTATGCTGCCACTACTACCATCCATAGATGGCATATCTGCCGCCTTGTATGCTCCATGCTATGCTGCCACTACTACCACCCATAGTGGCATATCTGCCGCCTTGTTGCTCCGTGCTATGCTGCCACTACTACCACCCATAGATGGCATAGTCTGCCGCCTTGTATGCCTCCGTGCTATGCTGCCACTACTACCATCCATAAGATGGCATATCTGCCGCCTTGTATGCTCCGTGCTATGCTGCCACTACCACCCATAGATGGGTATATCTGCCGCCTGTATGCTCCGTGCTTATGCTGCCACTACTACCACCCATAGATGGTATATCTGCCGCCTTGTATGCTCCGTGCTATGCTGCACTACCACCCATAGATGGTATATCTGCCGCCTTGTATGCTCCGTGCTATGCTGCCACTACTACCACCCATAGATGGTATATCTGCCGCCTTGTATGCTCCGTGCTATGCTGCCACTACTACCACCCATAGATGGCATATCTGCCGCCTTGTATGCTCCGTGCTATGCTGCCACTACTACCACCCATAGATGGTATATCTGCCGCCTTGTATGCTCCGTGCTATGCTGCCACTACCACCCATAGATGGTATATCTGCCGCCTTGTATGCTCCGTGCTATGCTGCCACTACTACCACCCATAGATGGTATATCTGCCGCCTTGTATGCTCCGTGCTATGCTGCCACTACTACCACCATAGATGGTATATCTGCCGCCTTGTATGCTCCGTGCTATGCTGCCACTACTACCACCCATAGATGGTATATCTGCCGCCTTGTATGCTCCATGCTATGCTGCCACTACTACCACCCATAGATGGCATATCTGCCGCCTTGTATGCTCCGTGCTATGCTGCCACTACTACCACCCATAGATGGTATATCTGCCGCCTTGTATGCTCCGTGCTATGCTGCCACTACTACCACCATAGATGGCATATCTGCCGCCTTGTATGCTCCGTGCTATGCTGCCACTACCACCCATAGATGGTATATCTGCCGCCTTGTATGCTCCGTGCTATGCTGCCACTACTACCACCCATAGATGGTATATCTGCCGCCTTGTATGCTCCGTGCTATGCTGCCACTACTACCACCCATAGATGGCATATCTGCCGCCTTGTATGCTCCGTGCTATGCTGCCACTACTACCACCCATAGATGGTATATCTGCCGCCTTGTATGCTCCATGCTATGCTGCCACTACTACCACCCATAGATGGCATATCTGCCGCCTTGTATGCTCCGTACTATGCTGCCACTACTACCACCCATAGATGGTATATCTGCCGCCTTGTATGCTCCATGCTATGCTGCCACTACTACCATCCATAGATGGTATATCTGCCGCTTGTATGCTCCATGCTATGCTGCCACTACTACCACCCATAGATGGTATATCTGCCGCCTTGTATGCTCCGTGCTATGCTGCCACTACTACCACCCATAGATGGCATATCTGCCGCCTTGTATGCTCCGTGCTATGCTGCCACTACTACCACCCATAGATGGCATATCTGCCGCCTTGTATGCTCCGTGCTATGCTGCCACTACTACCATCCATAGATGGCATATCTGCCGCCTTGTATGCTCCATGCTATGCTGCCACTACTACCATCCCATAGATGGTATATCTGCCGCCTTGTATGCTCCATGCTATGCTGCCACTACTACCACCCATAGATGGTATATCTGCCGCCTTGTATGCTCCGTGCTATGCTGCCACTACTACCACCCATAGATGGCATATCTGCCGCCTTGTATGCTCCGTGCTATGCTGCCACTACTACCATCCATAGATGGCATATCTGCGCCTTGTATGCTCCGTGCTATGCTGCCACTACTACCACCCATAGATGGTATATCTGCCGCCTTGTATGCTCCGTGCTATGCTGCCACTACTACCACCCATAGATGGTATATCTGCCGCCTTGTATGCTCCGTGCTATGCTGCCACTACTACCACCCATAGATGGTATATCTGCCGCCTTGTATGCTCCGTGCTATGCTGCCACTACTACCACCCATAGATGGTATATCTGCGCCTATGTTATCTGCCGCCTGTATGCTCCGTGCTATGCTGCCACTACTACCACCCATAGATGGTATATCTGCCGCCTTGTATGCTCCGTGCTATGCTGCCACTACTACCACCCTTAGATGGCATATCTGCCGCCTTGTATGCTCCGTACTATGCTGCCACTACTACCATCCATAGATGGCATATCTGCCGCCTTGTATGCTTCATGCTATGCTGCCACTACTACCACCCATAGATGGCATATCTGCCGCCTTGTATGCTCCATGCTATGCTGCCACTACTACAACCCATAGATGGCATATCTGCCGCCTTGTATGCTCCATTGCTATGCTGCCACTACTACCACCCATAGATGGTATATCTGCCGCCTTGTATGCTCCGTGCTATGCTGCCACTACTACCACCCTTAGATGGCATATCTGCCGCCTTGTATGCTCCGTACTATGCTGCCACTACTACCATCCATAGATGGCATATCTGCCGCCTTGTATGCTTCATGCTATGCTGCCACTACTACCACCCATAGATGGCATATCTGCCGCCTTGTATGCTCCATGCTATGCTGCCACTACTACCACCCATAGATGGTATATCTGCCGTCTTGTATGCTCCGTGCTATGCTGCCACTACTACCACCCATAGATGGTATATCTGCCGCCTTGTATGCTCCATGCTATGCTGCCACTACTACCACCCATAGATGGCATATCTGCCGCCTTGTATGCTCCGTGCTATGCTGCCACTACTACCACCCATAGATGGCATATCTGCCGCCTTGTATGCTCCGTGCTATGCTGCCACTACTACCACCCATAGATGGCATATCTGCCGCCTTGTATGCTCCGTGCTATGCTGCCACTACTACCACCCATAGATGGCATATCTGCCGCCTTGTATGCTCCGTGCTATGCTGCCACTACTACCATCCATAGATGGCATATCTGCCGCCTTGTATGCTCCATGCTATGCTGCCACTACTACCACCCATAGATGGTATATCTGCCGCCTTGTATGCTCCGTGCTATGCTGCCACTACTACCACCCATAGATGGCATATCTGCCGCCTTGTATGCTCCGTGCTATGCTGCCACTACTACCACCCATAGATGGCATATCTGCCGCCTTGTATGCTCCGTGCTATGCTGCCACTACTACCACCCATAGATGGTATATCTGCCGCCTTGTATGCTCCGTGCTATGCTGCCACTACTACCACCCATAGATGGCATATCTGCCGCCTTGTATGCTCCGTGCTATGCTGCCACTACTACCACCCATAGATGGCATATCTGCCGCCTTGTATGCTCCGTGCTATGCTGCCACTACTACCACCCATAGATGGTATATCTGCCGCCTTGTATGCTCCATGCTATGCTGCCACTACTACCACCCATAGATGGTATATCTGCCGCCTTGTATGCTCCATGCTATGCTGCCACTACTACCACCCATAGATGGTATATCTGCCGCCTTGTATGCTCCATGCTATGCTGCCACTACTACCACCCATAGATGGTATATCTGCCGCCTTGTATGCTCCATGCTATGCTGCCACTACTACCACCCATAGATGGTATATCTGCCGCCTTGTATGCTCCGTGCTATGCTGCCACTACTACCACCCATAGATGGTATATCTGCCGCCTTGTATGCTCCGTGCTATGCTGCCACTACTACCACCCATAGATGGTATATCTGCCGCCTTGTATGCTCCATGCTATGCTGCCACTACTACCACCCATAGATGGTATATCTGCCGCCTTGTATGCTCCATGCTATGCTGCCACTACTACCACCCATAGATGGTATATCTGCCGCCTTGTATGCTCCGTGCTATGCTGCCACTACTACCACCCATAGATGGCATATGCTTTTCAAATAAACACGAAAGTTTGATGCAACGATTTGGAGCGCTGCGGATCTTTACCTATATGAATGTGCAGGGCCTTCAAGCCAGGACCTGAAACCACTGCGTGCACCCTTGAATCTCCTATTGAGGATTTTACCTTAATGGACGTTTGAAGCCTGATTACAGGTATTGAGGTGCTGCTCCAGCATATCTTTTGTAGCTGGTTCTCAATCACAAAGCTAACAACCTTATTCTGCTCCATCTGCAGACGCTGCTACAAGAAATCCAGAAGGTGGCAAATTTCCCATGGAATAAAAACTTCCAGATGAAGCAATCAGAAGGATAGTAAGACTCAGCTCCTTTGAACTCGAAAGAAACCCAATGGCCAATTGTTCTGATCCCCCTCCCCGGGAGATTTTCAGTCAGGTGGGATTCATGAGGATTAGATCAGTCGGACACTACATCATGATCCCACTGTGGTCCCTGCATACAGGCACCTCCAGTCCTATTATACCCTTTAGTCCACCCACTAATCGGCGCCCGCTGAAGGTCACCCAGTGCACCCTGTCCCTGAGAGTTATGAACTGATCTGTCGGAGGAGCCAGCATTTGAACATAATCTCAGCTCTCTCCACTGACATCACGCTGTCGTTGTGGCTACAGTATTGTTCCTTCATGGGCACCAGGGACAAGGCTGTAACAGGCAATGCTCACCTGCAGGTCCACGGCACACACAGAATCCAAACCAACTTTCAATGCAATCATTTATTATCAGCACATGAAAACTGGAGACAGAGACCCCATATGACAGACTGCATGGTTCTGCAATCACCCCATGTGAGCGGCCCTCCCTCCACCAAGCGTTACACAAAATGGCTAATTACTTGATGGACTGATGGCAGCTGCCTGCCCCACCACCACTTGTGACCACCACCTACATCTCAGGGGTAATGCTGTCCTTGAGCTCCCAACCTTATGGTTCATGCTCAGCAGTGGTGCCTCATGGCTGGTTGGTTTGTAATAAATATGAATATGGAAGCCATATTTGGAGTGAGCAGTCATGTGTACCTGGCCCAACATGTTTGCATTGGGGGAAGTACAGAGACACTACTAGCGGGCTTTCCGGATGAATTTTTGGAACCACAAGAGAGAGGTTAAGGCCGAGAGGGAGAACCTGGAAATTAGAGAGAGAAATGAATGACATCAGCATGGATAACAGCCTGGAGACACCGCTGTGGAGGACAACACTCGCACTCTGGCTTCTCCTACATCTTCCACAGCAGGTCACTAGTGTCAGTAAATCTACTGCATATATCATGGAGGCCAGTACATGGAACACGATCCTGCATCTGATGTGTGCTTGAGGTGGCCTCCATGGCTATGCTCACCTATAATGACACTATGCAGCTTAGTAACTGTGGGTACTAATACTTGCTGGAAATAACTTCCACGTCTACTGTGCTGCATTGGATCTGTTCATATCGTGGCCTTCCCATACAGAACCCATATGTTTCTGCAGTATACCTTTTTTTTGTGCAGTCAATGGGTACTAGGTTACTATATGGTAGCTTCCTATGTTTGGAGGTTTGGGTTAGGGTTACCCCTAGAGTCTTAGGGTTAGGGTGATAAATAAGGCCGCACATTAGTCAATTCACTGCATAATAATGTGCGTAGATCTTACCAGGTCACGCTGTACTGCAGGTGGTCATTTCTGAGTGCCACACGAGTCTGTCCACCAATCGGGCCCCCAGGGACTGTGCTTTCTGAGATTAAACAGAGAAGGCCCATTAAAAGTTCACTGCATTTTCAACAAATTTTGCATAAACCAACATTCACTGAGGGATCAGGTTACAACTGCCTAGAGAAGCTTAATGAGGGGATAGGGGTAAGGAAGCTGCAGAGTGAGAAACAAGCATATAGCCACAGGCAGAGAGGCTGCAGCTAAGGGCCCTTGTAGACCAGCGCGAGACACGCACGTCTCCCGCATCGTGTGCCACATTCTTATCAGTCGTAATGAGTATTTGGGAGGTCAGAGATAAGGAGCCGTCAGCTGAGCTGACTGACAGAACAGAGAGAAAATTCAGATCCTGCTACTGGAGAATCTCAAGGCTGTACAGAGAAAATGGCTCTTGTAATAAAGACCAACTGAAAATTTTTATCTCAAAATGAGATATTCAATAATAAAAAGTATTGCCCCCAAAGCTGTACGTAGCATTTAAAGGCTATGTACACCTTTGGGGGCAATTTTTTTTTTAATTATTGCATTATACTTATTTTGACCTAAAAATCACTTTTTCAATTGGTCTTTATTAACAATATGGAACCCTTTTTTGTGTACAGAACTGAGAAGCTGTACTAGCTGCCTGTGGATTTTTTCTCAATTCCGTCATCTGAGGAGCTGACAGACTCCTTATCTCTTCTCTCTGACCTTATAAACACTCATTAAAGCTCAATCCTTACCTTACTGATAAGAATGTAGCTTAAATAAGTGTTTATGACCTCTCAGTAGTTTACAGATAAGGGTAATTAGATGACTGGCACAAAGTGAAAGTACCAGTCGCCCAGCTAGACAAACAGTTGACCCTTTGTGACTGAACAGCTCAATATTTTTAATAAAGACCTATTAAAAATATGATTTTTTTGCCAAAAATAAGTTAAATGCAATCATAAAAAAATGACTCCAAAGGTGTACATAGCCTTTAAGAAAATGTCCTGAAATGACAGGTGTGTTGGGGCTCCATGTCCACAGACTCCACATAAAGGGGATGTGGAGCAGCCTCTTATAGCAACCAGATTCCTTCTCCTTTTTTCAGAGTTTAACAAGGTGACATGGGTAACCTCCACTTATCCTTTGCACCCACTGTCATACATCTCCCCCAGTGTATGCCATCATTCTGAATAGGACCCCACACACGTGGCCGTATTGTACCTCCACTTACTGTACCCCAAATTCATAGAGACACATGGGCTTGCTTTTCTGCTTTATATGAATCTAACTGGTTAACCCCATATAAAAGCCCACAGAGTGCCTGCAGTAGGGTTATGGCTTCGTAGAAGGGACCCAAAAGGGCTGAATCTGCTGCCATAAAACTAAACCTGGTCTGAGAAGTCTGCGCCTCCAGCCAAAACTCCAAACACCATGGATGGAACATGAGTCCAATCATAGAGGAGTGCAACAATACCAGAAATTCCCAGCATCCTCCCCATGTAAAGAGCTAGGCCTACCAAAATCAGCTTCAATATATATGGGCTGTGCCCCGGTCTGCTCCGCCATGGCTGCCAGGTCCCGGTAATACCACATATTGTTCTGCACCTCATTCTCTGGAGCAAACTGTTGGCGACTTTCCGTGAGTCTCACAATTCCCACCAGATCCAGCTCTCCATCAATCTGCAGAGAAAGAAACTGATTATTTCGACATATGTTCTGCCCAGACGTAAGAATGTCTCCTTTCCTACACCCAATCGCCAGTTCGTAGTATATGGCCTTACATTTCTCAACATGTCCATAGCTTCTAATGGGCCACAAATGTCCTGGAGTCAGTGGGAGACAATAGGTCAGGACACACAAGATACCAGCAGTGCCACGTGTGCACAGAATAGGACAATCATAGATAAAAGCCCTCTGCTTCCACCGATGGAGAGATATGCTAGATTCCCAGATAAATCACTTTCTGCTAATGTCCTAAATACTAGAAGTGTGTGAAGAGATGTGGAAGGTGAGCCCCAGGTTATTACAGCAATGCAGAGTGTGCCGAGGCCCGGGAGAAGATTCTGCTCACCTGACCCTCCATTCTCCTCTGTGGATTCAGCTTCTTATTAGGAACAAATCCCCTGTTTACCAGGATAGTGACTCTGCAGGTAAATGATCACAGCTTGTTAGAGGGAGCTATGGCACCGCCCCTTTCATGACATTATCATCACCCCCTCCATGACATCATCATTCCACCCTGACCAGTCACTGGAGGATCACTGGTTAGATGTTCTGATGAAGCAGTTATGTACAGAAACAATCCCAGTGACAACCAGCGCTCAACAATGTAAAGTATTGGAGCACATTAAGGGGATCTGTCAGCAGATCTGTCCCTATCACACCGGCTGACCTGTTACATCCGGTCCCATGTTCATATGTGTCCGCATTGCTGAGAAAAGTTATACTTAAAGGGGTTCTCAGGGAATTAAGAAAATTAAAATACTTAAATATTACTCTATTAGAAATATATTCCTAAATACCTTTCATTAGTTATAATGGCTCGTTTTGTCTGGGAAGCAATCATTAGGGAAATAAAATGGCCGCTGTCCTATTAGTGCACACAGAACCCGTCCTAATCACACAGGAGGACAAGTTACTTCAGAGCACTGAGATAAAGAGCTGCCTCATCCTCCTTTCCGCTCGTCAGGGATTATGGTCCTGAATACAGATAAGATCTTCAGCTGAAGTACAGAGAGGACGGACAGGATAGACTGGTAATGGAGACGGCATAAAAGAGCTGCTGCCAATTGCCCCCTTCTCCTCTCTGTACTTCATGAATCTCTAGGAATAGAGTTTATGAGGAGACATTTTATTAGCTGTATTCAGGACCATAATCCCTGACGAGCAGAGCAGAGAGGAGGATGAGGCTGCTCTTTAGCTCAGTGTCAGTAGAAAAATAACTTGTCCTGCTGTGTGATTAGGACAGGTTTTGTGTGCACTAATAGGACGGCGGACATTTTATTTCTCCTAATGATTGCTTCCCAGACAAAACGAGCCATTATAACTAATGAAAGGTATTTGGGAATATATTTATAATAAAGTAATATTTAAGTATTTTCATTTTCTTCATTCTCGGAGAACCCCTTTAAATATATGAAAATAAGCCTCTGGGAGCAACGGGGGCCGTTCAGACTGCCATAGTATTGCGGAACACACGGCCGGGCGCCCCGTTCAAAAGGTCTATTCTTGTCCACTGTTGCAGACAAGAATAGCACATGGTCTATTTTTTTCGCGCGGAGCCGCGGCTGCCCGCTCCCATTGGAATGAATGGGGACCCGTTCATACAGCCGTGTGAATACGCCCTTAAACCTAGAGGCTCCGCTTTCTCTGCAGCTGCCGCATCCTCTGTAATTTGATTGACAAGGCCACGTGTCATGACTTTTTCACTGCCTGACCCTGTCAAAGTGCAGAGGACTCAGCAGTTGTAGAGAGAGCAGAGCCTCTAGGTGTAATGGTAACGCCCTCATTGCTCCTAGGGGCTCATTTGCATATATGAAACCATTCAGCTGCCAGGAGCACATGTAACAGGTCAGCCAGTGTCATAGGTACAGAACTGCTGACAGATCCCTTTAAGAGGTTAAACATGACATCTGCTCATGAGCTGAGTGGGCGCCATATACCGCCGACATCCGCTGGCTGTATCTGGAAGGGACAACTCCGATGATGGACATTTAACCCCTCAGATGCTGTGGTCAATTTGACCACGGTATCTGAGTGGTCATTTACCGGGACTGGGAGGCCCCCAGTGACAGAATGTCCACGGTGACGAGATTACGGAAGCTGCTTAGTTGCTATGGTAGCCAGGAGGTAAAAACCAGAACTAAAACGTCGGATTACTCTTCCCCACGGTGTCATAGGCACAGAACTGCTGACAGATCCCTTTAAGTGGTAAGATGACATACCCAAGGTTAGTGCAGAAGAAGGGGGTGATCACGTGAGCCCCGATCTCCTGCGGTCTCATCCCACCAGACTCCTGAGACTCTTTACTTCTTTTCACAAGTGTGCGGGGCTTCAGGTAAAGCTCCTTCGAGTGATCAAAATGTCCTCTGACCTTGACAGGATGAAATTCCAGTTTCTGAAGTTCTGTGGGACTGAAAACATTGACCTTGAGATCAGCCATGAAATTCTGCTTCTTTAAGAATAAACAACAGTCATAAAATGGCCGACTCCTTTACTGCTGTTTCTGGATCCTGAGGACGACTTTGCTGCCACAGAAGCCACTGGCAGAGCCCTGGAGCACCCAACTCCATCACACTATTCACGACCATTCCTTCTCCTGAAATTCACTTGCAAGGGTGAAGTCCATTTGTGATCCAGGGAGTAGAAGATGGAGCCGGAGGACAGAACATGGACTGCCAAGATCTTAGCATCCAGGTCACTAGTGAGGTCAGCGTGGACTACTTCTCCAACTACTTCCCCATGTGCATCTCTGGGGGGCACTGAAGTGGTTTCTCCTCACCTCCATTACATTAGAAATAAAAAGAAGGGGCTCCCTATGCTGCAGGTAATGGGGGTCCTAGTAGTGTACCCCTTAAATGCACTAATGACACTCACTCTGTGGGGAGCGGTATGGGACTGGATGTGACCTGCGCCTCCATCTGCTGGATCAGGTTCAGCTTCCACCTCCGTCGCTGTATCTGAAAGAGAAGATACGGTCAGCAGTACTGCGGGGCGATGGATGCGGGGTGTCCTACTAAATCCTCCTCCCATCAATCTCAGCCGAGTCAGAGATGGACGATGGTCACCCTCACAGTACCTCTGCGGCTGCCACCCAGCTTTCCTGACTGCTGAATGTCTACAACTCCCAGAATCCTCCATTCACTTCTATGGGAGTTACTAGACATGTGTGTGCATGTTGGGAGTTATAGTTTCACAGCAGGTGGAGTGCTGATCTCTGTGCTAGAAGCTTCCTCTATATAGTGATCAGCCTGAAAACACAGATCATTGTAGAAGCCGTGGAAGGGGAATTACACCCATCCCCCGAAATAACAGAACAAATGTCAGTCTGCAGCATGAGCAACCCAGGGACAGGTCCTGCCAACAAGATAGCATTCATATGCCAGCAGCGCTAACCCTAAACCTCCCCCCTTTTACACTAATATATACACCTCACAAGAAATTCCGGATATCTGGATTTTGGGTGACATTTCTGGAAAACATAAGAAGTTCAATCTCCAGTGATATTATATCAGGAACGTCGGTCATTATGTAGAAGGAGCCATAGGAACCTCATATCAAACTATTTACTGGCACAGAAGCCGACCCCAGCGCTGGGTATACTGCCATATAATGTCAGTGTCTCACCGACCCCAGCGCTGGGTATACCGCCATATAATGTCAGTGTCTCACCGACCCCAGCGCTGGGTATACCGCCATATAATGTCAGTGTCTCACCGACCCCAGCGCTGGGTATACCGCCATATAATGTCAGTGTCTCACCGACCCCAGCGCTGGGTATACCGCCATATAATGTCAGTGTCTCACCGACCCCAGCACTGGGTATACCGCCACATAATGTCAGTGTCTCACCGACCCCAGCGCTGGTATACCGCCATATAATGTCAGTGTCTCACCGACCCCAGCGCTGGGTATACCGCCATATAATGTCATTGTCTCACCGACCCCAGCGCTGGGTATACCGCCATATAATGTCAGTGTCTCACCGACCCAGCGCTGGGTATACCGCCATATAATGTCAGTGTCTTCACCCACCCCAGCGCTGGGTATACCGCCATATAATGTCAGTGTCTCACCGACCCCAGTGCTGGGTATACCGCCATATAATGTCTTGTCTCACCGACCCCAGCGCTGGGTATACCGCCATATAATGTCATTGTCTCACCGACCCCAGCGCTGGGTATACCGCCATATAATGTCATTGTCTCACCGACCCCAGCGCTGGGTATACCGCCATATAATGTCATTGTCTCACCGACCTCAGCACTGGGTATACCGCCATATAATGTCAGTGTCTTACCGATCCCAGCGCTGGGTATACCGCCATATAATGTCATTGTCTCACCGACCCCAGTGCTGGGTATACCGCATATAATGTCATTGTCTCACCGACCCCAGTGCTGGTATACCGCCATATAATGTCAGTGTCTCACCGACCCCAGCGCTGGGTATACCGCCATATAATGTCATTGTCTCACCGACCCCAGCACTGGGTATACCGCCATATAATGTCAGTGTCTCACCGACCCCAGCGCTGGGTATACCGCCATATAATGTCATTGTCTCACCGACCCCAGCGCTGGGTATACCGCCATATAATGTCAGTGTCTCACCGACCCCAGCGCTGGGTATACCGCCATATAATGTCAGTGTCTCACCGACCCCAGCGCTGGGTATACCGCCATATAATGTCAGTGTCTCACCGACCCCAGCGCTGGGTATACCGCCATATAATGTCAGTGTCTCACCGACCCCAGCGCTGGGTATACCGCCATATAATGTCAGTGTCTCACCGACCCCAGCGCTGGGTATACCGCCATATAATGTCAGTGTCTTACCGACCCCAGTGCTGGGTATACCGCCATATAATGTCAGTGTCTTACCGACCCCAGTGCTGGGTATACCGCCATATAATGTCATTGTCTCACCGACCCCAGTGCTGGGTATACCGCCATATAATGTCATTGTCTCACCGACCCCAGTGCTGGGTATACCGCCATATAATGTCCACATCACAGGAACTTGTCCGGTGTCCTTCAGCATTAATTCCAGCTCGACAGTGACGTCTCCTGCTGTTCACAAGTCGTCTTATTGTCTGCTGAGACATGGCATCCCACTCTTCTTGTAGGACGGCCCTCAGGTCATTGAGGTTCTGGGGTACAGAGTTATGAGCCTCTACAAGGTGCCTGATCCCAGAGGTTTTCAATGTGATTCAGGTCTGGAGAAAGTGCAGCCGCTCCATGTGAGGTCCTCCAGTCTCCAGCAGCCGCTCCATTTGAGGTCCTCCAGTCTCCAGCAGCCTCTCCATGTGAGGTCCTCCAGTCTCCAGCAGCCGCTCCATGTGAGGTCCTCCAGTCTCCAGCAGCCTCTCCATGTGAGGTCCCCGAGTCTCCAGCAGCCGCTCCATTTGAGGTCCTCCAGTCTCCAGCAGCCTCTCCATGTGAGGTCCCCCAGTCTCCAGCAGCCGCTCCATGTGAGGTCCCCCAGTCTCCAGCAGCCGCTCCATGTGAGGTCCCCGAGTCTCCAGCAGCCGCTCCATGTGAGGTCCCCGAGTCTCCAGCAGCCGCTCCATGTGAGGTCCCCGAGTCTCCAGCAGCCGCTCCATGTGAGGTCCTCCAGTCTCCAGCAGCCGCTCCATGTGAGGTCCTCCAGTCTCCAGCAGCCTCTCCATGTGAGGTCCCCTCCAGTCCAGTCTCCAGCAGCCGCTCCATGTGAGGTCCTCCAGCCTCCAGCAGCCGCTCCATGTGAGGTCCTCCAGTCTCCAGCAGCCGCTCCATGTGAGGTCCTCCAGTCTCCAGCATCCGCTCCATGTGAGGTCCTCCAGTCTCCCGCAGCCGCTCCATGTGAGGTCCTCCAGTCTCCAGCAGCCGCTCCATGTGAGGTCCTCCAGTCTCCAGCAGCCTCTCCATGTGAGGTCCTCCAGTCTCCAGCAGCCGCTCCATGTGAGGTCCTCCAGTCTCCAGCAGCCGCTCCATGTGAGGTCCTCCAGTCTCCAGCAGCCGCTCCATGTGAGGTCCTCCAGTCTCCAGCAGCCGCTCCATGTGAGGTCCCCCAGTCTCCAGCAGCCGCTCCATGTGAGGTCCTCCAGTCTCCAGCAGCCGCTCCATGTGAGGTCCTCCAGTCTCCAGCAGCCGCTCCATGTGAGGTCCTCCAGTCTCCAGCAGCCGCTCCCTAATGATGCCACCTCGATGAGCTGGAGCATTGTCCTCCATGAAGATGACATTAGGCCGGGGTTGTTCCTGCAGAGGCACAATGACTGGAGTAATTATGTTCTTCAGGTCGTCTGGACTTGTCACTGGACCATTCACACAGTGTAGGGCAGTTCTGTACTGACGAGACACACCGGCTCACACTGTTACACCACCACCAAAGCCTCGTCTGGTGACCACAGTGGCTGATGCAGAGCGCTCTCCGTGACGTCTCCATCATTTCTGCTCAGTGTGAATGGACTTTCATCAGTGATCAGCACTGAGGCCTCTGGTCCCTCGTCCAGTGTAGATGCTCCCTGGTCCATACAAGACGATGACACCTGTCCCTGGTGGTGCGGTCAGGTAACTTACAGGTCGTCAAGCACGCAGACCACACTGATGTAAACGGTTTCCAATGGTCTGATGTGACATTTGGTGCCTCTCGCCTCCCTTACATGTGCCTGGAGTTGTGTGACATTCATCATCCGGGTCTACAGGGCATTGTTCACAATGAAGCCGTCATCAGTGTGGGATGTGGCCAAAGGACGTCGACTTCTCTGCCTTTCTGTGGCTCTTCCAGTCTCTGTATCTCTGATACAACCTGCTGATAACTCTGTGACTCTCTAAGCTCAGGGGTCACTTCTGTCTGAGAACATCCTGCTTGAAGCCTCACAATGGCGAGGTACTGTTCATCAATTGTTAGGTGTCGTCCTGGTCTCATGATGTCAGAATGTGAGCAGCATGATGAGGAGGACAGTTTAATACCAATTCTAATTGAACCCGGACATTTATTGGACGATTCATGGATGAAACTCTTGGTGTGAATTTTGCTGTTAAGCTCCTTGTTAGAGAACATGTCCAACTGTTCAGGGTTTCAGGACTTTTTTGCAAAAAGTCCTGAAACACTGAACAGTTGGACATGTGCATCCCGAAAGTCAGAGAATGTGACATTAAGTTCTCCTGGAAAGGTCAGAGGGCATTTTAGGGTCATCCGGAAATTTCACCCACAAGCCTAATGTCCCCAGTTTTTGTAAGTAGTGTGTATATATATATATATTATATTACAGATTTTTTTTTCATATGCCATAAAGTGTTACCTGCCAAGTGCCGAGTCCAAAAGAGGCAACAGGGATGAGCAAAAGAATCCATTTCATGAGTGGATCCTTCCTGGACTCTGCCAACGTGGAGGAAGAGAATAATTTCTGCGAGTTGCTACCAGGACCTGGGCGAGACAACAAGAACAGCTCAATACAGAACACGATGAGCCAATGGATTGTAAGCTCTCTGGACAAGATAAAGTAAAGTAGCCATACTAGTCATTCACTACAAGCTGTAGAATAGTAAACCTAGAAAGGATGAATAGAAGGGCGCACGAGATCACCTTGCCCACTGTCACATCCCTGAAGCAAACAGCTTGGTGCTAACTCCCTGCTGATCTCGTTCATATTCCTCCAGCTTAGGCCTTGTTCACACATCAGTTTTTTGATCAGTTATTTCCATCAGTTTTTGTGAGCCAAAACCAGGAGTGGAGGCTGCAGAGAGAAGGTATAATGAAAAGATCTGCATTTGTTCTGTGTTTTTGACCAGCACCTGGTTTTGGCTCACAATAACTGATGGAAATAACTGATGTGTGAATAAGGCCTTAGTCCAATGGGGGGTGGGCTCTGTGCAGACAGAGGGGGAGATGCTGCAGCAGCCTGTTGCCCTGTGGTCAGACATAGGACAGTGAGGAGGAGTAGGGACACACACCAAAAAAAGGTTCAAAGTGTCCTTCTTAAAGGGGCTGTCCCATCTGTCCTTTAATAAGGCACTGACCACCAGGCGGCCGGGATACAGTGGAGCGGGCAGCGTTGTTTCAGCAGCTCCCATTGCAGTGCATTGGACCTATGGAAAGAGCGTAGAACAGCAAGCAATGCTGTTACCTGAACCCAGAAACAGTGCAACAGGAGCCACAGAGAGAATTGTGCACCGACCTGCTCCACTGCCTTCCGGCCATCTGGTGGTCGCCGCTTAGGGTTAGGGCCTTAGTAATAGCAAGGTCAGAGAGCTCCGAAGTGCAACCCCTGTAGATAAATAAGTGAAGAATTGGCTCCTTACATTACTGATACACTGCAACAAACCCTCAACTGTGTGAGCAGGACAAGATCAGGATAGCTTTTCAGTCTATGGATGTAAACCAGGATGTTACTATGCACTCACAGCAAGCAGAGATATGTACTGGATCCCTCCTTCTCATGATGATGGGCACTTGATCAGCTAACCCTTTGAGAGCTATAGGATAAATACTCCCTCCTTCTCCCGGTACATTTTCGGTTTATTTATGGGCTCATGGGTTTATACATTGGCTTATACATGGGTGTCACGTACCGGGCGCTCGGGCGGACATCCGGAACGCCTTGCAAACAAGAACAGGCAGATCACAGACCAGGGACCAACAGTACATGTAATAAGAACATGACAGTAACAGATAAGCAGGTTAAGTAATAGAAGTAGAATTACCACTGAAGCAAGTGCACTGGCAAAGCAGGAGGCCAAACTAGAGGGTGGAGAGCCAGTGAGCCCCGTTCCCAGAGCCCCTGGAGGTGGGGATGAACTTAGCCAAGGGCTCACTGGTCGCACCTCCAGGAAGGTCCTGGTACACTTTGCTGCAGAGAACCACAGACAACAGAACTGTAACCCACAGAAACTCAGGACATGGATCAGACAAGACAATGGGAACCAGCACACAAGCAGATGCCTGGACCCCATGCAGAAAGGAAGCATAGTGGTCACAGGCAGATCTGCAAACAGACTAGATATCCTCCCTCCGGAGAACCCAGGAGCCCTCTCACGAAGGCAGGACAAACACAGGAACAGAAGCAGAAGGCACTGCACGACAGACCAGGAACAGACAGGATCAGAAGCAGTGCAGAACTGCCAGGCTATACATGGAACAGACAGGATCAGAAGCAGTGGAGCACTGCCAGGCTATACATGGAACAGACAGGATCAGAAGCAGTGGAACACTGCCAGGCTATACATGGAACAGACAGGATCAGAAGCAGTGGAGCACTGCCAGGCTATACATAGAACAGACAGCATCAGAAGCAGTGGAGCACTGCCAGGCTATACAGGAAACAGACTGGATCAGAAGCAGTGGAACACTGCCAGGCTATACATGGAACAGACAGGATCAGAAGCAGTGGAGCACTGCCAGGCTATACATGGAACAGACAGCATCAGAAGCAGTGGAGCACTGCCAGGCTATACATGGAACAGACAGCATCAGAAGCAGTGGAGCACTGCCAGGCTATACAGGAAACAGACTGGATCAGAAGCAGTGGAGCACTGCCAGGCTATACATGGAACAGACAGGATCAGAAGCAGTGGAGCACTGCCAGGCTATACATGGAACAGACAGGATCAGAAGCAGTGGAGCACTGCCAGGCTATACATGGAACAGACAGGATCAGAAGCAGTGGAGCACTGCCAGGCTATACATGGAACAGACAGGATCAGAAGCAGTGGAGCACTGCCAGGCTATACGTGGAACAGACAGGATCAGAAGCAGTGGAGCACTGCCAGGCTATACAGGAAACAGACTGGATCAGAAGCAGTGGAACACTGCCAGGCTATACATGGAACAGACAGGATCAGAAGCAGTGGAGCACTGCCAGGCTATACATGGAACAGACAGGATCAGAAGCAGTGGAGCACTGCCAGGCTATACATGGAACAGACAGGATCAGAAGCAGTGGAGCACTGCCAGGCTATACATGGAACAGACAGGATCAGAAGCAGTGGAGCACTGCCAGGCTATACATGGGACAGACAGGATCCACATAAACAACATCAATGCTTTACCAGGCGACACAACATAGAAGGGCAGATGGCAAAATCCCCCTGGGTCAGGAGGGAGGGGCTACACCCAGCAAGGCACAAGACAGACTGACCCCAAGCCCCGCAGCTCGCAGGTAGAAATAGCTGCAATAACCAGGACAATCACAAGTGTCAGCTCACACCAGTCACAGAATGCTGTAGCCAGCATGCCCCAAACGACAACCAGCATACACAGACCTTGTTCACACACAAGGCCGCAGCCAGCACACATCCCAGAACCAGCATACATAGGAATACCACAGCCAGTACACAAGGAACATGCCTGCACGGCACCGATGACAGGAGCCACAGAGATATGGAAGTGGAGAGACACAAACACAGGCCACAGTTCACACACAACACTGCAGCCAGCACGCAGCCCAATGTTTATTTGGGTTTATATATGGGCTCATGGGTTTATACATGGACCTATACATGGGCTCATGGGTTTATACATGGACCTATACATGGGCTCATGGGTTTATACATGGACCTATACATGGGCTCATGGGTTTACACATGGACCTATACATGGGCTCATGGGTTTATACATGGACCTATACATGGGCTCATGGGTTTATACATGGACCTATACATGGGCTCATGGGTTTACACATGGACCTATACATGGGCTCATGGGTTTACACATGGACCTATACATGGGCTCATGGGTTTACACATGGACCTATACATGGGCTCATGGGTTTATACATGGACCTATACATGGGCTCATGGGTTTATACATGGACCTATACATGGGCTCATGGGTTTATACATGGACCTATACATGGGCTCATGGGTTTATACATGGACCTATACATGGGCTCATGGGTTTATACATGGACCTATACATGGGCTCATGGGTCTATACATGGGCTCATGGGTTTATACATGGGTCTATACATGGGCTCATGGGTCTATACATGGGCTCATGGGTCTATACATGGGTCTATATATGGGCTCATGGGTTTATACATGGACCTATACATGGGCTCATGGGTTTATACATGGGCTCATGGGTTTATACATGGGCTTATAGATGGACTCATGGGTTTATACATGGACCTATACATGGGCTCATGGGTTTATACATGGGCTCATGGGCTTATAGATGGACTCATGGGTTTATAGATGGACCTATACATGGGCTCATGGGTTTATACATGGGTCTATATATGGGCTCATGGGTTTATACATGGGTCTATATATGGGCTCATGGGTTTATACATGGGCCTATACATGGGCTTATAGATGGACTCATGGGTTTACACATGGGCTCAGAAGTTTCCTTCCAACCTATGAACCCATGCCCTCTTTCCATCTTCTGAATTCGTCTCCACACTCTCAGGCCTCATCTCCCTTCTTTGCTCCTCATTGAGCAGCACACTCCACCATTCTACCCACAGCCAGTACATGTCCATTCTGGATGATGCTTCGAACATCATCTTTTCTTGTTCCAACTCTGCCTAAGGTTTTCATGTTCCCAGCTATCCAGCCTGTTGCTTTAGGAGAGCGCCTCCATAGGTGACATGCTGCATTTGAGAGGGACCTGTCCACATGTCCTAGGGTTTTGGTTCCAGTATATGGCCTGGCTTATTCCATAAATCCTCTAACCCTCCTCAATCCGAGTCAAAGCTCCTCCCTTTTTATTTTTAGCGGCCAAATGATCGTTCCTGCCTCCACCCGCCGTACTTCATTATAAACCCTTATGACTAATAAGGAACTGATATCCTCTCGGAGACGTGGGGCCTGCGGATCTACTCAGGTCTCCTCGGGTAAGCAGTCACATCTCTCTCTTCTTCCTCTTTTTCCTTATGTTAATTATGTGGATTCTCATTAGCACCTGAGCATTATCTAGTAGATACCTCGATGCTTCATTGCCTAATCTTATTGCGTCTGCTTTATATAACTTGATAAAATGTAAAAAAAAAAAAGGGGGGGAAATGAAAAATTATCAGAACGTTTCAGAATCTGACACATCAATCCCACCGACATCAGCACCCTGGTGAGGCCACTTCTTACTTACAGCTCTGAAGGCTCCAGGGTTGTGATCTGGGCCACTGACTAAACGGAGACTGAAGGCGGAGACATCGGGCATACTGCAAAGAAAGCAGAGAGGGATCATCACTGGTGTTCTAGCAATATCTGACAGGGAGTAGTCATCATTTTAGCATCCAAACTGTATAGCAGGTCACCAGTAGATGTGGTTGTTATCACCGTCCTCCTGTATGATATGTCACCAGTAGATGTCACTGTTATCACCGTCCTCCTGTATGATTTGTCACCAGTAGATGTGGCTGTTATCACCGTCCTCCTGTATGATATGTCACCAGTAGATGTGGCTGTTATCACCGTCCTCCTGTATGATATGTCACCAGTAGATGTGGCTGTTATCACCGTCCTCCTGTATGATATGTCACCAGTAGATGTGGCTGTTATCACCGTCCTCCTGTATGATATGTCACCAGTAGATGTGGCTGTTATCACCGTCCTCCTGTATGATATGTCACCAGTAGATGTGGCTGTTATCACCGTCCTCCTGTATGATATGTCACCAGTAGATGTGGCTGTTATCACCGTCCTCCTGTATGATATGTCACCAGTAGATGTCGCTGTTATCACTGTCCCCTCTGTATGATATGTCACCAGTAGATGTCACTGTTATCACTGTCCCCTCTGTATGATATGTCACCAGTAGATGTCGCTTTATCACTGTCCCCTCAGTATGATATGTCACCAGTAGATGTCGCTGTTATCACCGTCCTCCTGTATGATATGTCACCAGTAGATGTCACTGTTATCACTGTCCCCTCTGTATGATATGTCACCAGTAGATGTCACTGTTATCACTGTCCCCTCTGTATGATATGTCACCAGTAGATGTCGCTGTTATCACTGTCCCCTCTGTATGATATGTCACCAGTAGATGTCGCTGTTATCACTGTCCCCTCTGTATGATATGTCACCAGTAGATGTCGCTGTTATCACCGTCCTCCTGTATGATATGTCACCAGTAGATGTGGCTGTTATCACCGTCCTCCTGTATGATATGTCACCAGTAGATGTCACTGTTATCACTGTCCCCTCTGTATATGTCACCAGTAGATGTCGCTGTTATCACTGTCCCCTCTGTATGATATGTCACCAGTAGATGTCGCTGTTATCATCGTCCTCCTGCATGATTTGTCACCAGTAGATGTCACTGTTATCACCGTCCTCCTGTATGATTTGTCACCAGTAGATGTGGCTGTTATCACTGTCCCCTCTGTATATGTCACCAGTAGATGTGGCTGTTATCACCGTCCTCCTGTATGATATGTCACCAGTAGATGTCACTGTTATCACTGTCCCCTTTGTATGATATGTCACCAGTAGATGTCACTGTTATCACTGTCCCCTCTGTATGATATGTCACCAGTAGATGTCACTGTTATCACTGTCCCCTCTGTATGATATGTCACCAGTAGATGTCACTGTTATCACTGTCCCCTCTGTATGATATGTCACCAGTAGATGTCGCTGTCATCACTGTCCCCTCTGTATGATATGTCACCAGTAGATGTCCCTGTTATCACCGTCCTCCTGTATGATATGTCACCAGTAAGATGTCACTGTTATCACTGTCCCCTCTGTATGATTTGTCACCAGTAGATGTGGCTGTTATCACTGTCCCCTCTGTATATGTCACCAGTAGATGTCGCTGTTATCACTGTCCCCTCTGTATGATATGTCACCAGTAGATGTCACTGTTATCACTGTCCCCTCTGTATGATATGTCACCAGTAGATGTCGCTGTTAACACTGTCCCCTCTGTATGATTTGTCACCAGTAGATGTGGCTGTTATCACTGTCCCCTCTGTATATGTCACCAGTAGATGTCGCTGTTATCACTGTCCCCTCTGTATGATATGTCACCAGTAGATGTCACTGTTATCACTGTCCCCTCTGTATGATATGTCACCAGTAGATGTCGCTGTCATCACTGTCCCCTCTGTATGATATGTCACCAGTAGATGTCCCTGTTATCACTGTCCCCTCTGTATATGTCACCAGTAGATGTCGCTGTCATCACTGTCCCCTCTGTATGATATGTCACCAGTAGATGTGGCTGTTATCACCGTCCTCCTGTATGATATGTCACCAGTAGATGTCGCTGTTATCACTGTCCCCCTGTATTACACGTCACCAGTAGATGGCGCTGGTATAATACACGGCCCTCGGTCCTCACCTGACATCTCGCTCTCAGGGCCGGGCTTCTCACTAAGAAACTAACTCCAGACATCTCTTTTGAAGGCGGAAACCCTCGGCTCACGCCCGCACGTAGTCGCCGCAGCACTTCCGGGTCAAAGTGTTATATAGGAAGCTGAGTGGATGGAAGCCCGGAAGACTCAGACTTTACAAAAAGGAAGGTTGGATGTCACTGGTAAAATGGCGGCCCCCAGCGGTCTACCCCGTGTCTGGTTCCGGGAAAGCTGCAGCCGCACGTGGTGAGAACATGGACGAGCTGCCCGAGGAGGTGCGGCAGTTCTTACAGCAGCATCCTGCACTGCAGCCGATCCCCGGGAACAAGGTGCCTGCGACCAGCGGGGGGGCCCCTGGAGGTGTAACTTGGGGGGCTTTACCTCTCTGCCATTGCCCTGTGGGTCCCCACGTCTCCCCTGTGGCCCTGTGGGTCCCCACGTCTCCCCTGTGGCCCTGTGGGTCCTCACGTCTCCCCTGTGGGTCCTCACGTCTCCCCTGTGGGTCCTCACGTCTCCCCTGTGGGTCCTCACGTCTCCCCTGTGGGTCCTCACGTCTCCCCTGTGGGTCCTCACGTCTCCCCTGTGGGTCCTCACGTCTCCCCTGTGGGTCCTCACGTCTCCCCTGTGGGTCCTCACGTCTCCCCTGTGGGTCCTCACGTCTCCCCTGTGGGTCCTCACGTCTCCCCTGTGGGTCCTCACGTCTCCCCTGTGGGTCCTCACGTCTCCCCTGTGGGTCCTCACGTCTCCCCTGTGGGTCCTCACGTCTCCCCCTGTGGGTCCTCACGTCTCCCCTGTGGCCCTGTGGGTCCCCACGTCTCCCCTGTGGCCCTGTGGGTCCCCACGTCTCCCCTGTGGCCCTGTGGGTCCCCACGTCTCCCCTGTGGCCCTGTGGGTCCCCACGTCTCCCCTGTGGCCCTGTGGGTCCCACGTCTCCCCTGTGGCCCTGTGGGTCCCCACGTCTCCCCTGTGGCCCTGTGGGTCCCCACGTCTCCCCTGTGGCCCTGTGGGTCCCCACGTCTCCCCTGTGGCCCTGTGGGTCCCCACGTCTCCCCTGTGGCCCTGTGGGTCCCCACGTCTCCCCTGTGGGTCCCCACGTCTCCCCTTTGGCCCTGTGGGGCCCAACTGTGACTTTCGTGTGCCTGTCTCTTTCAGGTCCGCTTCACGGTGACTGGCCACGAGCTGCCGTGCCGCCTCCCAGATCTGCAGAGCTTCACGGAGGGCCGGAAGTACCAACGGCTGAGGAGCCGCCCACGGACCTTCGACTACAGCAGCTACGAGCCGCACATCGTGCCCAGCACCAAGAATGGGTGAGCGGCGGCTCTGGGTGGCAGGGGTGGTGTCAGTGCTTGTGGCTTCTTGTTGATTCTGCCTCTGTTTTTCCGTAGACAACAGCTATTCTGCAAGTTAACCCTTCGTCACATCAACAAGGTCCCGGAGCACGTTCTGCGTCATGTCCAAGGGAAGCGCTACCTCCGGGCACTGCGCGTGTGTAAGTCCCTGCGCCCTGGGGGTCAGTGGAGGCCGCAGTGTATTGTAGATTAGAGTCATGCAGATGCTATATAAGTTTATGAACCCCGTAACATACCCTCCGTGACCCTCCCCCCCTATTTCATCACCAGATGAGGATTGCCAGAAGCGAGGGGTGGACTATGTTCCTGCTTGTTTAGAAAACAAAAAGAAGCGGCGCCCCCTGGAGGATGAGCGTGCACAAGGTGAAGGAGGACAAGTGTGGGAGCCTAAGGACAGCCATTCTGAGGACAGTGACTCGGGGGACAGCATGAGCGACCTGTACCCAGGTATGAGAGGGATCACCCCCTGAAGGACCTCTGCTGGGGCAGGCTGAGGGTTACTTTGGGCATCATGGGGGGCACAGCCACCTGGTTTCATCGCTTCTATCAAGCGCATCAATACGTACCGCGCCGCTCCTGATTCCCACACGGCCGGCGCTCTCCCTGATGCGTGGATCAAAATATTAGATGATGGGGAGAGCAGCCACTAGCAGGCTGGGACTATGCTGGTGATGCAGCGGCGGCCATGTGGGGATTAGGAGGACGCGGGTGACGGGGTGAGCCTAATCTATGTGGGGTATGTTTTAGCCTTTGGAAAACCCCTTTATAGAGGACCGCTCACCACTCCTGATTTAATAGCTTCATGCATCCCCCATGTAATAATTCTAGAGCCTCTATTCTTATGGCTCTACATTCTGCCGTGCCTTTATTATTCCTGCTAGAAGTTTTGAATGAATTGCTAGCAACCAGTGGGGATGTGTCCCTGCACAGTCTGACAATGGCAGCACTGACTGGATAGAGTGAGTGTGTGCAGGGACACACCCCCAACTGATTGCTAGCAATTCATTCATAACTTCTAGCAGGAATAATAAAGGCTCCAGAATAGTTATCACAGGGGGAATGCATGCAGCTATTAAAGCGGGCGTGTCCGGAGCGGGGAGCGGGCCTCTAAGTGTATTAAATATAAATTTAGAACAGTTTAAAAGAAAAAAGAAAAAAAAAAACGTTGAGGTGCTCTTTAACCTTTTGCTTCTGGTCTGAGTCCTTCACAGATCGTGAGCATTGGAGTTCTGTCTTTTGTGAACGGAGTAGTGGCCATGCTCACTACTGCTCCCATCATTTCTATTGGACTGGTAAAGAGACTGGTAGAGCGGTGACAGGTGCCGCTCAGCGCAGGGAGATGAAGGATCCCCTCCCCCCCGATCAGATCCTTCTCCCCTATCCTGCGGGTACGGCTTAATAACTTGTGGCATATAGCTGCTAAGTGTCCAGGAGCCGCGTCTGCTTCAGGTGTGAACCGCGGCCGGCAGAATAAGGAGCAGAACGTATTCATTACGCCTTGTGTCTCTTCAGCAGGGACCAGCGACCTTCTACACTCCATCTGCTGGGAAACTACAACTCCCAGCATGCAACAGCTGCTCCCATAGAAATGAAGCATTCTGGGAGTTTCCGAACAGCCGGTGGTTGCTGATCTCAGCTTTCTGATCTTTCGTGTCTCTACAGCTCATATGTTTTCTAAGAAGAGCGCTGCTCTGGAGGAGGATGCCAGCAATGACGAGATGGAAGTAGAGGAAACCAAGAGCAGCAACCCAAGGAAAAGGCTGCAGGTGGGTGCACTGGGCGGTGCTGGTCTGGCACTGGTCTCGCTGTAATGGGATTGCTCTGTCCCATTCCTGTCACTTGTCTCATGTCCCATTTTGCTGATTTTCTGTGCCATTTTTGGTACAGAGCATCTGCAGGGGAGAGACCTGCTGCAGATTATCAGATCGGCGGTCTCTTCAGTTTTTTTTCCCCCTGCACAGAATGTGAATCCTGGTCTTGTCATGGGGTAAAGAGCGAGCCATGCGGGGGCAGCCGCAGCCATGTTCATTGCAGGTATAATAACAACTAATGGCGGAGGACGACACTCTGTGACCCGGGAGATCCAGTCCACAAAACTCCGCCAGACATTCCCCTCTTACAGGTGCGCCCCAGATCTGCCACGCTCCTGTCTTTTAACCCCTGACATCTGTCAGGTTCTGCAGGAAGTGGACAATGAGATGCGGGAGGTGGGGGCTGGCGATGTAGACGGACAATAAAGTTGATGAAATATCTCCTCTGTTGCGCTGCAACTGGCTGGGCTATACACGCAACAAAATGGGCAAAGCTCATAAAATCTGCCACCACAAACCCCAGCCGAGTGTCCTGTACACCGAGAAGCTCCAGCAGAGTATCTAGAGCAGGGATGTCCAACCTGGAACGCCTACAGCTATTAGGACATGTTGGGAGTTGTAGTTTTGCAACAGCTGAAGGGCTGCAGGTTGAGCATTTCTGATCTAGAGGTTTCCAGAACTTTCCATAGTGCGATCCATTCACACTCATTGGTACTGAAGGAAATAGAGCGCTCTCGTGTGTTCTGTATATTCTGACTGAGGTACCACAAGACACCACGCATCGATTGACAGGTCGTCAATAGTTAAAGACCTGAGAACCGTTCAGTCCTCACATTAGTAAATGACTTTAACCACTCACGTGCCGCTGTGTAACCGGATCTGTGACCTGGTTGGGCTACATTGCCATCTGCCGGCGGTGCCGGTTGTTGGGACGGCCATTAGACGGCTACGGTTAATGTTTGCCTTATTTTGTGGCCGCTGCTAAATCCTAAATATAAAACTCTTTCCGCAGAAACAAAATGGATCCTCCCGGAAGAAATTCAAGTCTCATCAGAAGAAGTCAAAGACAACCAAGAAGCTGTAGCCTTTGATTCTTGATGCACGCTGCTGAGATCCAGTCCTGGAGTGAGAAGAGCCGCCATCTACAGACTCGTGTCACCCACACTCATCCATCACTCACTCTTAATTTGTCCTCATGAAATCACTATTTTAGGTAAAAAAAAAGTCACTAGATTTAAAAGGAAAAATCCTAAAAACCTGACTTTTTAATTCGGTAGTAAAGGTCGTCCTCCACAGCCCATCGGCCACCTCGGCTGTACGGGGACAAGCTGCTGCTGCGGTGATTGCTGGTCCCCCGTCATTGCTCTTCTCACATCACAATCTGCTGCACTGAAGCCTTTGCTCATTCATTTATGTTAAGGCTCATCCTGATAATTGGCTGGAAATGAGGTTTGAAACCGGTGTGAAAAAACAACCGTGTCTGAGCGCCGTGATGAGATGTTTGTCGCATTCGTTTCTTTGAGCTTCTGTTACTTTCCCTTTTTTATATTTTTTGTTTCAAATCTAAAAGAATAAATCTTCTAACTAACCCTTTTCTAGGCCTTTGTGTAGCCTCTTCACGTGAATCTACAGGACAGGTAACAGCAGGTTACCAGTGGATGAGATCTGCATAGGAGCTGTATACAGAAAACGGTAACAGCTTTATAAAGCTCTTCACATTGTGCTGAGCACGGCTGAGGGACCCACCTGGATCACAAGGACGTGTACAACCCCTGTTATCCTGACCTGTACGTTCCCCGTATACAACCCCTGTTATCCAGACCTGTACGTTCCCCATATACAACTCCTGTTATCCAGACCTGTATGTTCCCCGTATACAACCCCTGTTATCCAGACCTGTACGTTCCCCGTATACAAAGCCCGTTATCCAGACCTGTACGTTCCCCGTATACAAAGCCCGTTATCCAGACCTGTACGTTCCCCGTATACAAAGCCGTTATCCAGACCTGTACGTTCCCCCGTATACAAAGCCCGTTATCCAGACCTGTACGTTCCCCGTATACAACCCGTTATTCCAGACCTGTACGTTCCCGTATACAACCCGTTATCCAGACCTGTACGTTCCCCGTATACAACTCCTGTTATCCAGACCTGTATGTTCCCCGTATACAACCCCTGTTATCCAGACCTGTACGTTCCCCGTATACAACCCCTGTTATCCTGACCTGTACGTTCCCCGTATACAACCCCTGTTATCCTGACCTGTACGTTCCCCGTATACAACCCCTGTTATCCAGACCTGTACGTTCCCCGTATACAACCCTGTTATCCAGACCTGTACGTTCCCCGTATACAACCCCTGTTATCCTGACCTGTACGTTCCCCGTATACAACCCCTGTTATCCAGACCTGTACGTTTCCCCGTATACAACCCCTGTTATCCAGACCTGTACGTTCCCCGTATACAAAGCCCGTTATCCAGACCTGTACGTTCCCCGTATACAAAGCCCGTTATCCAGACCTGTACGTTCCCCGTATACAAAGCCCGTTATCCAGACCTGTACGTTCCCCGTATACAAAGCCCGTTATCCAGACCTGTACGTTCCCGTATACAAAAGCCCGTTATCCAGACCTGTACGTTCCCCGTATACAACCCCTGTTATCCAGACCTGTACGTTCCCCGTATACAACCCCTGTTATCCTGACCTGTACGTTCCCCGTATACAACCCCTGTTATCCTGACCTGTACGTTCCCCGTATACAACCCCTGTTATCCAGACCTGTACGTTCCCCGTATACAAACCTCGTTATCCAGATCTGTACGTTCCCTGTATACAACCCCTGTTATCCGGACCTGTACGTTCCCCGTATACAACCCCTGTTATCCGGGACCTGTACGTTCCCCGTATACAACCCCTGTTATCCAGACCTGTACGTTCCCCGTATACAAAGCCCGTTATCCAGACCTGTACGTTCCCCGTATACAAAAGCCCGTTATCCAGACCTGTACGTTCCCCGTATACAAAGCCCGTTATCCAGACCTGTACGTTCCCCGTATACAAAGCCCGTTATCCAGACCTGTTACGTTCCCGTATACAAAGCCCGTTATCCAGACCTGTACGTTCCCGTATACAACCCCTGTTATCCAGACTGTACGTTCCCCGTATACAAAACTCGTTATCCAGACCTGTACGTTCCCCATATACAACCCCTGTTATCCAGACCTGTACGTTCCCCGTATACAACCCGTTATCCGGACCTGTACGTTCCCCATATACAACCCCTGTTATCCGGACCTGTACGTTCCCCCGTATACAACCGTTATCCAGACCTGTACGTTCCCCGTATACAACCCCTGTTATCCAGATCTGTACGTTCCCCGTATACAACCCGTTATTTCAGACCTGTACGTTCCCGTATACAAACCTCGTTATCCAGACCTGTACGTTCCCCGTATAACAACCCCTGTTATCCAGACCTGTACGTTCCCCATATACAACCCTGTTATCCAGATCTGTACGTTCCCCGTATACAACCCGTTATCCAGACCTGTACGTTCCCCGTATACAACCCGTTATCCAGATCTGTACGTTCCCCGTATACAACCCCTGTTATCCAGACCTGTACGTTCCCCGTATACAACCCCTGTTATCCAGACCTGTACGTCCCCGTATACAACCCCTGTTATCCACGACTCCCTAACCCTGTACCGGTTCCCCGTATACAACCCCTGTTATCCAGATCTGTACGTTCCCCGTATACAACCCGTTATCCAGACCTGTACGTTCCCCGTATACAACCCGTTATCCAGATCTGTACGTTCCCCGTATACAACCCCTGTTTATCCAGACCTGTACGTTCCCCCGTATACAACCCCTGTTATCCAGACCTGTACGTTCCCCGTATACAACCCCTGTTATCCAGATCTGTACGTTCCCCCGTATACAACCCCTGTTATTCCAGACCTGTACGTTCCCCCCGTATACAACCCCTGTTATCCAGACCTGTACGTTCCCCGTATACAACCCGTTATCCAGATCTGTACGTTCCCCGTATACAACCCCTGTTATCCAGATTTGTACATTCCCCGTATACAACCCCTGTTATCCAGACCTGTACGTTCCCCGTATACAAACCTGGTTATCCAGATCTGTACGTTCCCCGTATACAACCCCTGTTATCCAGACCTGTACGTTCCCCGTATACAACCCGTTATCCAGACCTGTACGTTCCCCGTATACAACCCCTGTTATCCAGATCTGTACGTTCCCCGTATCCCTCCATGCCATGTCCTCCAGTACTATCAGCCCCTCCATGCCATGTCCTCCAGTACTATCATATTCCACAGCACTGTACAGACATTCTCATCACTTATATAACACTGACATATTCCACAGCACTGTACAGACATTCTCATCACTAATATATCACTGACATATTCCACAGCGCTGTACAGACATTCTCATCACTTATATATCACTGACATATTCCACAGCGCTGTACAGACATTCTCATCACTTATATATCACTGACATATTCCACAGCACTGTACAGACATTCTCATCACTTATATATCACTGACATATTCCACAGCACTGTACAGACATTCTCATCACTTATATATCACTGACATATTCCACAGCGCTGTACAGACATTCTCATCACTTATATATCACTGACATATTCCACAGCGCTGTACAGACATTCTCATCACTTATATATCACTGACATATTCCACAGCGCTGTACAGACATTCTCATCACTTATATATCACTACATATCCACAGCACTGTACAGACATTCATCACTTATATATCACTGACATATTCCACAGCACTTACAGACATTCTCATTACTTATATAAGACTGACATATTCCACAGCACTGTACAGACATTCTCATCACTTATATATCACTGATATATTCCACAGCACTGTACAGACATTCTCATCACTTCTATATCACTGACATATTCCACAGCGCTGTACAGATATTCTCATTACTTATATAAGACTGACAATTCCACAGCACTGTACAGACATTCTCATTACTTATATAACACTGACATATTCCACAGCATTGTGCAGCACTGACTCATCAGACTCACTTATATATCACTGACATATTCCACAGCACTGTACAGACATTCTCATCACTTATATATCACTGACATATTCCACAGCACTGTACAGACATTCTCATCACTTCTATATCACTGACATATTCCACAGCACTGTACAGACATTCTCATCACTTATATATCACTGACATATTCCCACAGCCACTGTACAGACATTCTCATCTCTTCTAATATCACTGACATATTCCACAGCACTGTACAGACATCATCACTTATATATCACTGGCATATTCCACAGCACTGTACAGACATTCTCATCACTTCTATATCACTGACATATTCCACAGCGCTGTACAGACATTCTCATCACTTATATATCACTGACATATTCCACAGCACTGTACAGACATTCTCATCACTTATATAACATTGACATATTCCACAGCATTGTGCAGACATTCTCATCACTTCTATATCACTGACATATTCCACAGCGCTGTACAGACATTCTCATTACTTATATAAGACTGACATATTCCACAGCACTGTACAGACATTCTCATCACTTATATATCACTGATATATTCCACAGCACTGTACAGACATTCTCATCACTTCTATATCACTGACATATTTCACAGCGCTGTACAGACATTCTCATCACTTATATATCACTAACATATTCCACAGCGCTGTACAGACATTAGCATCACTTCTATATCACTGACATATTCCACAGCTTTGTGCAGACATTCTAATCTCTTATATATCACTGACATATTCCACAGCATTGTGCAGACATTCTCATCACTTATATATCACTGATATATTCCACAGCACTGTACAGACATTCTCATCACTAATATATCACTGACATATTCCACAGCACTGTACAGACATTCTCATCACTAATATATCACTGACATATTCCACAGCACTGTACAGACATTCTCATCACTAATATATCACTGACATATTTCACAGCGCTGTACAGACATTCTCATCACTTATATATCACTAACATATTCCACAGCGCTGTACAGACATTAGCATCACTTCTATATCACTGACATATTCCACAGCTTTGTGCAGACATTCTAATCTCTTATATAACACTGACATATTCCACAGCACTGTACAGACATTCTCATCACTTATATATCACTGGCATATTCCACAGCGCTGTACAGACATTAGCATGAAGCTTTCCACAATGGGGCTCACAATCTAAGCTCCCTATCAGTATGCTTTTGGAGTTTGGAGAAAACCGGAGAACCTGGAGGAAATCCACAGAAACACGGGGAGAACATAAAAATTCCATACAGAAGGAGCCCAGCGCTGCAAGACACCAGTGCTAACCACTGAGCCACTGTTCTGCCTAATAAGACATATATGTTTGTGTACTGTATACACTGTGTCTGATACTGTGTACACTGTGTGTCTGATACTGCACATACTATTTCTGGTACTGTTTATATGGGGTGTCTGATACTGCATATACTGTGTTTTTGATACTATATGTACTGTGTGTCTGATACTGCATATTCTGCATGTCTGATACTGTATGTACGATACTTTATGCACGGTGTGTCTGACACTGAATATACTGTGTCTGATATTCCATGTACTGTGTATCTGATACTGCATATTCTGCATGTCTGATACTGAATGTACTGTGTGTCTTAGGCCTCTTTCACTTGACAGTATTTTTTGCGGGCTCCGATCCGCATTTTTCACATTAAAAATGCGGACCCATTCATTTCTATGGGCCCGCAAAAAATGCGGACAGCACACCGTGTTTGTGGACCGCAAAAACACAGTATTTTTTGTGGGCTCTGACCCATTCATTTCTATGGGTCCGCAAAAAATACTGAGAGCATACGGTGTGCTGTCTGCACCCGTATGCCCGTTCCGTAGCCCCACAAAAAAGATAGAACCTGTCCTATTCTTGTCCGCAAAACGGACAAGGATAGGCATTGTTACAATGGATCCGCCAAAAAAACGGATGCCATGTGGACGGCATCCGTTTTTTTTGACGGATCCTCAATTTGCGGACCGCAAAACACAACGTTCGTGTGTAAGAGGCCTTATACTGAATATTTATCTTTTTTCCTGGGATCAACACTGAAGAACTGAAGATCTGACCCTTTGATACAATGTAAAGTAGTCAGTGTTTGGCTTGTATAAGGCTTAATTAAGACGTGAAAACCCGGACCGTGCTCCTTCTTAGGGCAGGAGCACACGGCGTCATTGGTTGCTATGACGCTGTGCACTTTGGTAGGCCACTGCTGTACAGTGATACACTCAATACGAGTGTGTACAGTGTATCACTGTACAGCGGCGACCTCACAAAGCGCATGGCGTCATAGCAACCAATGACGCCGTGCACTCCTGCCCTCAGAAGGAGCACGGTCCGGGTTTTCACGGACCGTGCTCCACGGACATCTGAATTAAGCCTAACAGTGTAAATGGTACGTGCCCTCAAAATAACTCACACTGCCATTAATGTCTAATCTGCTGGCAACAAAAGTGAGTACACCCCTAAGGGCACATTCAGATGGCCATATGAATGAGTCCGCATGCATTCTGCAATTTTGCGGAACAGTTGCGGGCCCATTAATTTCAATGCAAATGATGCAGACAGCACACTGCACTTCCGTTATTGGGCCTGCAAAAAGAGAAAGAGCATGTCTTATTCTTGTGTGCAGTCATGGACAAGAATAGGCATATATAGTTGTGGCTATGTGCGGTCCAGAAGTTGCCGAACACACAGCCTGTCTCCGTGTTTTGCGGATCCACAAAACACTATGGTCTTTTTAACGTGCTCTAAGGCTGTGTTCACACTTCAGGTATTTGGTCAGTTATTTACATCAGTTATTGGGAGCCAAAACCAGGTTTGGGTGAAAAACACATAAGAGGAGCAGATCTTTCCATCATACCTGATATCTGTGGAGGCTTCACTACTGGTTTTGGTTCACAAACACTGATGGAAATAACTGACCAAATATCTAAAGTGTGAACTCACCCTAAGGGCTCGTTCACACGACCGTATTTTTCTTTCCGTGTCTCCGTATTTCCGTTCCACAAGATTATGAGTCTTGTCCTATTATTGTCCGCATCACGGACAAGGATAATACTGTTCTATTAGGGGCCAGCTGTTCTGTTCCGCAAAATACGGAATGCACACGGATGTCATCCGTATTTTTTGTGGATCCATTTTTTGCGGACTGAAAATGGCCAAATTGTGCTATTTAGCCATGTTCCCGCCCTGCTGTCCTGTGACTCGTTAGTGTTACCAGGTCTCAGGTGTGAATGGGAGGGGGGAGGTGTGATAAATCTGCTGTTATCCCTCTCACACTCTCTCATACCAGTCACTGAAAGTTCTGCCTGGCTCCTCATGGCACAGCAGAGTGGTGGCCAAGACGATATAGCGGTTTAACCGGACAGGTTCCATCCAGGGGCGGATTGGACATAGACCTTACAGGGAAATTTTCCGGTGGGCTGATGGCCAGAGTGCTGCCTGAGCTCTCCTCCCGACCGGCCAGTGTAAGTTTTTGGGGATGTATTTTGTGTTGCTGGTAGTATTTTGTGATGGACTGTGGTATTTGGCTCTGTTTGGGCGTTATAATGTGCCACAATATGGTACTGCTGGCCCTGCCTTCCATTAATTTGAACCTGACTACAAAACAGGGCCACTTTTGGTATTTTTTCCAGTGCCACAGTAACCCCTTTGCGCCCAGCGCCATACTAGTACGGCGCTGGGCGCGTGTTTAAAGATGCCACCTGCTGATTTATACAGCAGACACCTGCGGCTCATGTGCATTACTGCCGGTCGTGGACATTTAACCCTTCAGATGCCGCAGTCAATCCTGACCACGGCATCCGTGGGCTTAAAACACCGGAAGCGTGCGCTTCTGGTGTTACTCCGGCTCCCCCGTGTGGCGATCGGGGGAACCGGAGTATGTATGCAGCAGCCCCTGTAATAGTCAATGACAGGAGGCTGCTGCATAGACTTTCCTATGGAACCCTTCTGTGTAATAGGGCTCCATAAGAAAGCATTAAAATCATCATAGACTCCAATGCTAATGCAGATGATTGCTTGTAATAGTTCCCTATGGGAACTATAAAAAAAGGTGTAAAAAAATTAGTTTTTTTAAAAAATAAAATAAAAAA
>ONZH01019299.1:0-23018 GCA_900303285.1 Rhinella marina | reverse complement strand
TGTTCAGTTACTACCGGCTGTGTACCTTTGAAATTCATAACTAATATCTAAGGCCATTTAATCAGGCCACTGTAGACTGTGCGTTCTCTTGGGTTAAATTATCTCACATACCTGGTGTAAATACCCACCGTCCTGTTCAGTTACTACACGGCTGTGTACTTTGAAATATACAATATCTAGGCCATTTAATAGCGCCACTGTACTGTGCGTTCTCTTGTTAAATTATCTCACATACCTGGTGTAAATACCCACCGTCTGTTCAGTTACTACACGGCTGGTTGTACTTTGAAATATACAAATATCTAGGCCATTTTAATAGGCCACTGTACTGTGCGTTCTCTTGCTTAAATTATCTCACATACCTGGTGGTAAATACCCACCGTCTGTTCAGTTACTACACGGCTGTGCTACTTTGAAATATACAATATCTAGGCCATTTAATAGGCCACTGTACTGTGCGTTCTCCTGTTAAATTATCTCACATACCTGGTGTAAATACCCACCGTCTGTTCAGTTACTACACGGCTGTGTACTTTGAATATACAATATCTAGGCCATTTAATAGGCCACTGTACTGTGCGTTCTCTTTGTTAAATTATCTCACATACCTGGTGTAAATACCCACCGTCTGTTCAGTTACTACACGGCTGTGTACTTTGAAATATACAATATCTAGGCCATTTAATAGGCCACTGTACTGTGCGTTCTCTTGTTAAATTATCTCACATACCTGGTGTAAATACCCACCGTCTGTTCAGTTACTACACGGCTGTGTACTTTGAAATATACAATATCTAGGCCATTTAATAGGCCACTGTACTGTGCGTTCTCTTGTTAAATTATCTCACATACCTGGTGTAAATACCCACCGTCTGTTCAGTTACTACACGGCTGTGTACTTTGAAATATACAATATCTAGGCATTTTAATAGGCCACTGTACTGTGCGTTCTCTTGTTAAATTATCTCACATACCTGGTGTAAATACCCACCGTCTGTTCTGTTACTACACGGCTGTTGTACTTTGAAATATACAATATCTAGGCCTTTTAATAGGCCACTGTACTGTGCGTTCTCTTGCTAAATTATTTCACATACCTAATTATATACCCAAATATTGTATTTGCAACAAAAAAAAATAAAATGCGGAGGGGGGCTAGCGGAATAGGACGTGGACGTGGACGAGGACGGGGGGCGCGGAAATGCTGTTGGGGGCCTTGTTGAAGCCAGTGGGGATACAATGTGTGCTGGTGAGGATCAGCCAGGATCCCGCTCATCCAGAATCCCTGCCTTTATGGGACAGTTAAGCAGGGGGCGGGTTACACCGCTGTTGAGGCCTGAGCAGGTTGAACAGGTGGTGCAATGGATAGCCGATAGCGCTTCCACACAGTTGTCCACCAGCCAGTCATCCACACAGTCTCACTCTGACCCTCCTTCCTCCACACCTGGCCAACAGAGTCATCCCACCCTTGACCCCTCCCAGGAGCTCTTTTCGGGTCCTTTTTCAGATGTGCCGGAAGAATCCCAGGAGCTAGCAGAGGAATTTGTTTGTAGTGATGCCCAAAACACTGGAGTTTTCGCCATCTCCTGCTGATGTGGACCCTGAGCCAGCATCTGTTATCATGAGCGATGATGATGATGAGACGCAGTTGCCATCAAGGGAGGCTGTTGGAATGTCCAGTGGGCAGGAGGAGGAGCAGAGTGAGGAAGAGGAGGTGGTGGATGACGAAATGACCGACCCCACTTGGCCAGGGGTGATGTCCAGCGAGGAAAGCAGTGGAGAGGTGGTGGTCTGCGCAGCACCGAAAAAGGCAGCAAGAGGCAGAGGGATGTCCACAGGCAGAGGGATGTCCACAGGCAGAGGGATGTCCACAGGCAGAGGCATGTCCACAGGCAGAGGGATGTCCACAGGCAGAGGGATGGCCACAGGCAGAGGGATGGCCACAGGCAGAGGGAGGACAGTTCAGACAGAGAAGTGAGGCCACAGCCAGCAGGGCCGAAGCTGTTCCCGCCAGCGGCCAGTCGTGCGAAGCTCCCCCATCGAGGCCTCGTACTTCTGTGGTGTGGAGATATTTTAATGTTTGTGCGGATGACAAACTGAGCGCGGTTTGCACACTCTGCCACTCAAAACTGAGTAGGGGCTCTGAGAAGAGCAATCTGACCACCTCAGGCATGCGGCGTCACTTGGAATTCAAGCACTGGGCTGAGTGGGAGAGAGCAAATGCAATACAAACTGCGCCCGGTCTTGCTGCCACTGCCTCTTCCCCTTTGTTGTGTGCTGCCACTGCGGTCCAGACCTCCAGCCAGGACACCTCCACATCTGCCTCTGCCTCTGCTACTTTGGGGCCTTCTCCTTCAGCCTCCCCTTCCCCTGCCCCTTCCCCCGCCTCTTCGCCTGCACCTTCACACTCCTCGTCCCAACAACTGTCCATCTCGCAGGCGTTCGACCGCAGGCGGAAGTACGCCTCGAGTCACCCCCAAGCCCAAGCCTTAAACTGCCACATCTCCAAACTGCTGGCCCTGGAGATGTTGCCGTTTAGGCTTGTGGAGACGCAGGCCTTCCGCGACCTGATGGCGGCTGCCGCACCTCGCTATTCCGTCCCTAGCCGCCACTACTTTTCCCGGAGTGCCGTCCCCGCCCTGCACCAGCACGTGTCGCGTAACATCAGGCGGGCCCTGAGGTACGCAGTCAGCGCAAAGGTCCACTTGACCACCGACTCATGGACAAGCGCTTGCGGCCAGGGACGATACATTTCTCTGACGGCACACTGGGTGAATGTAGTGGAGGCGGGGACGGGGTCGCAAACAGAGACGGCCTACCTACCACCCCCGCCCAAGATTGCCAGCATGGGTTCTGATAAACCCCCCTCCTCCTCCTCCTCCTCCTCCTCCTCCTGTGCCTTAACATCTCCCTCAGCCGCTAGCTGGAAGCGTTGCAGCACTGGCGCGGGGAGACGTCAGCAGGCGGTGCTAAAGCTCATCAGCTTGGGCGACAGGAAGCACAGCGCCCCAGAGGTGAGGGACGCCATATTGCAGCAGACGGAGATGTGGCTGTCGCCGCTGCAGCTAGGACCAGGCATGGTCGTGTGCGATAACGGCCGTAACCTGGTGGCGGCTCTGGAGCTTGCCGAACTCAATCACGTACCATGCCTGGCCCACGTTTTTAATCTGGTAGTCCAAAAATTTCTGAAGACTTACCCCAACCTGGCAGAGCTACTGGTGAAAGTGCGGCGCTTGTGCGCTCACTTTCGGAAGTCAACTGTAGCTGCTGCTAGCTTAAAAAAACTCCAGCAACGCCTCCATTTGCCTGAACATCGGCTGTTGTGCGACCTGCCGACTCGCTGGAATTCCACCTATTCCATGTTGGCCAGGGTGTGTGAGCAGCAGAGAGCATTGATGGAGTACCAGATAATGAATCCACGCGTGCCTCCAACTCAGCTCCCTCAGTTTGCCAACCACGAGTGGCCATGGATGGCAGACATATGCGATGTACTGCGTATCTTTGAGGAGTCCACCAAGAAGGTCAGCAGCGAGGACGCTATAGTGAGCGTAACCATTCCGCTCCTAGGCGTCCTTAAAGAATCGCTCATCGCAATAAGGGAGAACGCATTGCACGCAGAGGAGACGGGGGTAGGAGGAGACGCAACGGAGCTACACAGTCAGACCACACTTTTGTCTGCTTCACGGTGGCAGTTGCAGGAGGAGGAGGATGAGGAGGAGGACGACGTGGAGGTGGCTGTGGAAGAGGAGGAGGATGCTGGCGGCGAGGGTAGCAGTCAGGCTGTGTGCGTCCCATTGTTTCAGCGCGGATGGGGCGGAGAGGAGGCGGAAGAGGAAGAGGAGGAAATGGCAAGTGATCCTTCTGGTGGGGGCAGTGAGGTCATGCCTATTCAGAGTCTGGCACACATGGCTGACTTCATGCTGGGCTGCTTTTCCCGGGACACACGTGTTGTCCGGATAGTGGAGAACAAACTGTACTGGGTCTTCGCACTCCTGGACCCCCGGTATAAAGATAACGTCTCCTCTTTTATTCCGGTAGAGGAGAGGACGAATCGATTGCTGGAATACCAGAGGGAACTCGTGCAGAACATGATGGAGATTTTCCCACCCACCATCGCTGGCGGCAGAGAGGAGAGGGTCTCCCAGAGTCCCACAACATCCATCAGGCCCACAGCCACCAGGGGAACACTCTCCAAGGTGTGGGACACGTTCATGGCACCCCCTCGTGCAACTTCCATCACTGCGGGGCCCGCTATCAGCAGGAGGGACAAGTATCGGCGGATGTTGCGGGAGTACCTGGCAGACCGTAACCCTGTCCTCCCCGATCCCTCGGCGTCCTACACTTACTGGGTCTCCAAGTTGGACACGTGGCTGGAACTGTCCCTGTACGCCTTGGAGGTGCTTGCCTGCCCTGCCGCCAGCGTGCTATCAGAAAGGGTGTTCAGCGCAGCCGGGGGCATTATAACCGATAAGCGCAGCCGCCTGTCAACCGACAGTGCCGACAGGCTGACGCTAATCAAAATGAACAGCAAGTGGATTGACCCGGACTTTGCTTCTCCAACCGTGGAAAGCAGCCAAAAGTGAAGTGCCATCTGTATGAAGTGCCATTTCCTCCTCCACCTCCTCCTCCTCCTCCTTAACCGCCGTAGAATTGCTCCGTAAAAAAAATATATATATATTTATGGCTCTCCTCTTGGGCCTCCACATAATTTTTAAGAGGTCTCACCTCTTGGGCCTCCACATAATTTTTAAGAGGTCTCACCTCTTGGGCCTCCACATAATTTTTAAGAGGTCTCACCTCTTGGGCCTCCACATAATTTTTAAGAGGTCTCACCTCTTGGGCCTCCACATAATTTTTAAGAGGTCTCACCTCTTGGGCCTGCACAAAATGTTTAAGAGGTCTCACCTCTTGGGCCTCCACAAAATCTTTAACAGGTCTCACCTCTTGGGCCTCCACATAATTTTAAGAGGTCTCACCTCTTGGGCCTCCACAAAATGTTTAAGAGGTCTCACCTCTTGGGCCTCCACATAATTTTTAAGAGGTCTCACCTCTTGGGCCTGCGCAAAATGTTTAAGAGGTCTCACCTCTTGGGCCTCCACATAATTTTTAAGAGGTGTCAACTCTTGGGCCTCCACATAATTTTTAAGAGGTCTCACCTCTTGGGCCTCCACATAATTTTTAAGAGGTGTCACCTCTTGGGCCGCCACAAAATTTTCCATGAGCCTCTGGCCAGCCCACGGCCTCTTCCTTCCTTTTGCGGTCCTACGCATCCCTCAACATCCCCACTGCTTTACCTGCTAGACATGACACTGGGCCAGGTCGGGTCACTGATATCTCTAGCGCCAACAATTTGGGCATTTTAAGGCTTCTGCATGTGTTTGAGTTGTTTTTACATTTTAAAGAAGACATGTCTGACCACATCTCACACACACACACACAATGACAATTAGGGGTGGGGTCTATTTGCTTTCCCCTTTGCCTATGCCATCTGTGGTTGTCATAGGCAACGTGATTTTAAGGGGTGCAGAATTTCATCTTTTTTTTGTCTAGTTTGGCTTGGGGTCCATGGCAATGTAGAGGAAAGAAGGTTTCCTTGTATGGTCTCACTTTACAGAGAGGTTAGATTGTGTTTGGAGTGTATTGTTGAGAGGCTGTGATAGTGGCGTAATAGTGCGACTTGGGCGCGTTATATGCACCCAGACATGCTTCCCCTGCTGTCCCAGTTGCATTCCAGCAGTGTTGGCATCCTTTTCTGAGGTTCCAGGGTGGACTTGGTGACCTCCAAGTGGTCGAATTGAGATTTCCAAGTGGCGAGCATTTTTTCCCCATAGACTTTAATGGGATTCGATATCCGGTCGAATAGTCGAATTTCGCAGTCTATTCGAATCGAATTTCGAACTTTCGAATATTTCACTACTCGCTCATCTCTATTTATAACAGTTCAGAGAGAGCACTGAGATGTGTGGGGTGTGTAAAGAGTGTAGGGAGATAATAGGGAGACTTTATCCACACTATAGGGAGAATGCAGGGGCCAGTTGATCAGTTTAATGCTTAGCTAATAGAGAAGCCATTCTATTTCACCTTGCTGCCCTAATTGGTGTTAAAAAGTATTCTAATACTGCTGATTTTAGGTTGTTCACATTCTTTCATACATAAGTAAATCTATTAATCCTTGATTCTGTAATTGGGGTGAAACTGTGGCTTGATACTACTGTTTTTAGGGTGTTCACGTTCTTTTATACATAAGTAAGTCCGTTAAATCTTGATTCTGCAATTGGGGTGAAATTGTGACCTGATACTACTGATTTTGGGGTGTTCACATTCTTTTATACATAAGTAAGTCCATAATTCTTGATTCTGCAGTTGGAGTGAAATTGCGACCTGATACTACCGATTTTGGGCTGTTCACATTTCACACTGTTCTTTTATACTGTGAGACACTGAAGGGTTTAATCCTAGATGGTCGGTATATTTCGCCTGGGTTCAGCTATTATGCCTACTAGGACTGAGGGAAGTTCATGTCTCCTACCAGGAGACATGGGAAACCCAGAAAAGTGTGATATGGTCTCCAGCAAAGGTAGTTGTTGGAGACGTTTTGATAAAATGTGTTTGAGCCTTGTTTTATTGGGATAGATGACAGGTTTGGCAGTGGGGCCATCCATCTCACTTCCTCCACTCCGGGTTTTATCGTTTGGAGGTTCTGAGGCTGTACAATTAGCAGGTCCATATGCAGCTAATTAGCAGGTCTGGGTGCAGCTAGGAATGCTGAATGCTGAAGGCTGCTGGCTTCAGGAGATATTTTTGAACCTGTCAAAGTTAAAACTTGTGCACTGAACTGTGTGATATGTTTTGGTTCGTGCGGTTGTAGCTAGTCGCACGTATAGTGAGGAAACTATCTTATGTTTAGTTAGTGCTGGACAAGCAAGGTTTATTTTGTTTATGCCTGAAGCAAAGGCTGCATTTCGTTTGTTTTGAACTTGCTGATAAACGCAGGCTAAGGCTACTTTCACACTAGCGTTAGCACGGATCCGGCACCTAAAGGGTGCCGACGGATCCGTGCTAACGCTATACATGTGTGGAGCCGGAGCAGCGCTCCGGCCCCACACATGACACACATTAAAACAACACACAGACTACATACAAACAAACATACAGACATACATACAAACATACAGACATACATACATACTCACATACTCCCGGGACGCCGGCAGAACGTCTTCACGCGCCTCCTGCGCGCAGTGATGACGATTCCCCACAGCGCCCTCTGCTGGGCGCAGTGGGGAAACGTCATCGCAGCGTGCAGGAGGCGCGTGAAGACGTTCTGCCGGCGTCCCGGGAGTATGTGAGTATGTATGTATGTCTGTATGTTTGTATGTATGTCTGTATGTTTGTTTGTATGTAGTCTGTGTGTATGTATGCCGGATCCGGAATGCCCCCCCATTGGAAATCAATGGAGGACAGATCCGGATTACTGGTGTGTCCACACCAAACGGATCCGTCCCCATTGACTTCCATTGGGGGTCATTCCGGATCCGTCTTGGTGCGGATGCCTGGACCGGAGAGCAAACCGCAGCATGCTGCGGTTTGTTCTCCGGTCTGAAGACGGAACGGAATGCTTTCAGGAGCATTCCGTTGTCTTCAGTTCAGTTTTGTCCCCATTGACAATGAATGGGGACAAAACTGAAGCGTTTTTTTCCGGTATTGAGCCCCTTTGACGGAACTCAATACCGGAATTTAAAAACGCTAGTGTGAAAGTAGCCTTAGCCTGTATTTGGACTTTATCTTGTGTCTGGGACTCTGACTGCTGTTCACACGTTCACACCACAAAACTCGCACTCTACCGAGCTAACATTCCCACAATACATAAGTAAATCCATTCATTGTTGATTCTGTAATTGGGGTGAAATAGCGGTCTGATACCTCTGATTTTGAGGTGAACAGGTTCTGTAGCAATCTATGTAGAATCAACTCTATAGTAGAATGTTGGGCCACTGCACGATTTAGTCCTTTATACCTGAAGCTAACAATGACTTCAGTTATTTGATCGGTTTTGGATCTGTAACTGAACAAATAAGTGTAGTGTGAACTGATTCTAAAAATGATGCCTGTCGCCTGCCTGTCATACTGACGCACAGTGTAACTGTTTCACTACCGCAGCGGACTAACTATGCATGTTTCTTTGATGCACACTGATATACACGCTCCCTGCAGCCAGGAAATAGCTGATTTTAATGCCCTTTGTCACTAATTAAGATTGAATCAAATTTTGGGCAAAATTCAGCAAAGCATCTGAATCAAATTTTTGAAAACTACATTTATCTCTACTTCTAACAGATCGGAAGAACTGAAAAATAGTGATGTGAATACCGCTTTACTGCCACTATTTCTGCCCTCCCTCTCCACTCAGTCATGGGGCCACTATTGTCTGTGTTACTGGCACTGCTGTTAGCACCCATCACAACTCTGTTATAGGGCCACTATTGTCACTATTACTGCCACTTCTGCTGCTTCTACTCTCCCAAATCTGTCATGAGGCCACTAAGGTCAATGGTACTGCCACTGCTGTTGCCCTCCCCACTCTGTCATGGGGTTACTACTGTCACTGCTAATGCTACTGCTACCACCCTTCCCACTCTGTCATGGGGCCACTATTGTCACTGTTACTGTCATTGCTGCTGCCACTCTCCCGTGGGGACACTACTTGAATCTTGGGGCACTGCATGATTAAGTCCACGTAGATAAATTAGACCTGATGGTAACAGTGACCTGTAATACTAACGCACAGTAAAAACTAACAGAAGGGATTAAGCATGTGTCTGGACTGACACAATATGCATTAAAAGAACATTTTTTTCTACACTACTTTATTGGCGCTACCTCCATTTCTTCATTTTGTTCCACTATGGAGCCAGTTTTACACAGCTCCTGTAGGGGCATGCACTGCAGCCATGGCATTGGTGGTGGGGGCAGTGACAGTGGTATTTGGGGAAAATGCAGAGCAGGGAAGGGGAGCTCAGAAGCCCATCAGGATATCTCACAGTCTGATAAAAGCAGCAAGGAGGGTAAAGACTCCGATGACGATTGTGGGCTGGACAGGACCTGGGAGCTGGATCAGGGTACTCAGAAGGAGACAACATAAGTGGAGAAGGGTGGTGGGGATGAGCAGAGGTGACGTACCTCCCAAAGAACAGCCATAGCCATGTCTGCTTTGGGATCTGGTGATGCCGCTGGCACTGTGGGTGGGTTAGGCCCAAAACATGCCAGAGCTAAGCCAAGCTCAGCTGCCTGTAGCTCTGTACAAGCAAGTCACGTATTGCGTTTTTTCTCCACAAGGCAGGCACATAAAACCACAGCTGTGTGCAAGATGTACAGGACTAAAATAAGCTGTGGCCATTTCTGTGGGAAAATACAACTGGCCAGCATTCTCACTCAGAAAAAGTCTGTCCTTCTACCCCTTGTCCTCTTTGTGGCAGCCTTCGCGTATCTCCAGGCAATACAGTATTTTTGTCATCATCATCGCCTTCCTCTCCTAGTAGGACTCCTTCTTGTTCACGGCTCTATAGTGAGACATCTATAACAGAATGGCCATGAAAAAACTTTTCTCCACCAGTAATTAGCTTGTCTACAAGCTGAACCACCTGGCCACATTGCTGGCGGTGTAGTCGCTGCAGTACCATTGTAGTAATGCCTTGTATTATGAAGTGGTGGAGAACTCAGGCCACTCCTTGCAATTCTAGCTGTGCAGCAAGATTCACACCAGTATTGTTGAGAGGACAAAAAACAAGAACAGCAGATTCTTTATTTGCATTCTTTATTTGCATACAGACAATGCGTTTCAGAGGATATAAACCTCCTTCATCAGGTCAAGTAAGTAAAAGGGCCATGGCTCAAAAAACAAGGTTGTTGTCATCAGACATTGAGGATATTTAAAATTATTTTGGAGTGGGAGATTCACGCCAAGGTGGACACCTGGAGCAGCTCTTATGGCAGGGACAGTATATGTCTTTCATTGCCCACTGGGACCACATTTTTTGCGGCAGCAGCAAGGCAGCACCCTGGCAATGAGGCTTTTTGACTCCCTCATGATTATGTCGGCCTGGCTCCCATACCAGGCCCTTATCTGCCTCATCCTCCATGGATGCTCGCCCTGTCCACAACAACAGCACGGAACAGTATCACTCGCATTACCCCTCTTTCCAATCACGTGTGCGAAGTCATGCATTTCCATGCCGTGTTGTAACCTATCGACCTGGGTGACAGTAGCCACACCAGCAAGCAGTTGCTAAAGTACATCAAGCAGTAAACATCTCGCTGGCTGTCACCCTGCCAACTCCAACTGGGCAAAATGGTCAGCGACAATGGCCACAACATCCTGGTCACCCTGAATCTAAGGGAAATAACACATGCTCCCTGCATGACCTTTTAAAAAATGTATTGGCTTGCACTAGGTGTTGCCAATGTTCAGGAGACTGTATCTCTTTTTGGCCATTCTAACATGGTGAGGAACGCTCTCCTGGACTTGCAGATCGATATACACCTCCATATCCTAAGAGAATTAAGTAATGTCATAGATCTAAAATGAGGAAAATTGGCTACCTCATGGGTTTTTTTTTGCCTTCCTCCAGATCAGCTTGAGGGATATCAGGCTGAACTGGATGAACAGATATCTTTTTTCAGCCTAACAAACTATGGGGGTTATTTACTATTCTAAAATACTCCTATATTAGCTGAATTTCAGGCACAGATTGTGGTGCAACGGTTAGGCGTAGAAAATGGTCTAAATGTAAGCCAGCTAGGAAGCTGGCTTACATTTAGCCTGCTCCTCTACATAGCTTCGGATGATCCACCGCCAGATATAGAGGTCCAAAAAGACCCCCTATCTTACTATATGTTACCGCTGCGGCCTGGCAACTATCATCTTCCGTAAGGCTGTTGCTGCCTCCATCATGCTGCTGCCTGCCTGCCAACATGTACCATATAGATGCTGCTGCCGCCACTGCCTCGGCTGCTGCTGCTCCTTGCTGCTGATCCCCTACTGCCACCACTATTTATGTAAAGCATCTGCTACTACTAGAACTACCACTACTACTACTACTAACCATAGAAAGTTGACCTACTGCCTTGTATGTTGCTTCTGCTGCCATAACCATTGTGGCCACATGCCACTATATCTATACTGAACCCTAATCCACATCTACACTGCACTGCTGCTGCTCCCAATTAAAAGGGATAATTTTTTTAGGCTCATTAGCAACGAGCCACATTTTCTTCTAACGACCAATACTATGGTCGTGTCCTATGAGTAGGCATTCTGACCCTATCAAGGAATAATTTTTGGATGCTTGGTCCCCCAAGCCACTTATTTTTATTTATTTTTTTATCCCATAACGTGTGTGTTTAAACATAATCTGCCCCTGATAAGGGCCAAGGCAAAGCTGTGAGAAGGCCGTGGTGCTAATGCAAACACCAGTGCCTTCTCAAACAACTGATTTGCAGGGGTTTTGGACCAATACTGCGGATATGACCTGAGTTCGCCGTTGCGTGCAAATCGCAGCATGTTCTATATTCTGCATTTTGCAGAAGTGAATGGGGCTGCGTAAAAATCGCATTGCATCCGCACACAAGTGCGGGTGCAATGCTTTTTTAACGCATGGTTGGTTAGAGATGTTGTTTGTAAACATTCAGTTTTTTTTTATCACGCGCGTGCGAAATGCATCCATACGCATCGCACCCGCGCGGAAAAAAACTGAACGAACGTACGCAATCGCAAAACTGACTGCGATTGCGTGCGGATTGGTGCGAGTTTTCCGCAACGCACCCTGAGCGAATCCGGACTGAATCCGGATCGCTATGTCTTAAGGTGAATGCAATTTTGTGGTCGGCAGCTGTGATTAATTGGTAAAATTAATCTGTTGCGCTATAAAAAGTTGCAGTGTATCTCTAACCTTATAGGCAGACTTTGAGGCCTAGCCAGGAAGTGCAGACTACAGCTAGCTATAGAGTACAGAAAAGGACCCATGGAACTCTGGAGGTTGGGTCTGCTGTTGGAGGAGAGAGGAAGGTCAGGATCACCAGGCGGCAGGAACTGAGTAAATGAAGCTGTGCCTATGTCCGACTGAGAACAGTTGGGCACAGGTTGCCGACACGACAACCTCTTATTTGGAACCACGTTTAATGGGAAAAAATGGAGGCTGGAGAAAGGAGGATCACTAAATGGGCCCATGATCTACTTCAAGCCAAGTTACTTAGATATTTTATGCTTCAGTATTTCTGGATTGGCAACAACCAACTTCAAATAATTTGCAAAAATAGTGAGCAACTCAGTTTGAATGGTGTGAGAAAACAAAAACAAAAAAACAAACAAAAAACCAAATCAAAAAACCTTCTACTTTAGGATACAGGCAGAAGATCTCTTCCTAACCCACGGTACCATCTAGAAACCAATTGTTTTCTACTGGAAGTGAAGTATTTATGCTTGAATGAGCAAACGTCATAAAACTTGCAGTGGCCCTCATTAACCTTTCTACCCAGAAAGTTTTTTCGTTTTTACATTTTCGTTTTGCACTCCCTTCCTTCCCAGAACCATACCTTTTTTTTTCTTCGTTCATATAGCTGTATGAAGGCTTATTTTTTGTGGGACAAGTTGTACTTTCCAACGCCACCATTTAATATTGAATATGATGTAGTAAGAAGCAGGAAAAAAATTCTAAATGGGGTGGAATTGGAAAAAAAAGCAATTCCGACACAGTTTTACAGGTTTTATATTTACGTTCGATGTGCAATAAAGCTTACTTTCATTCTACAGGTCAGTTCGAATTCATTGATACCTTATATTTAGAGATGAGCAAATCTATTCGTTGATTTGTTGATTCGTATCAAATCTTGGAAATTTACAGCTGCGAAGCTAATCGAATATTAGGTGATTCGCTCTGTTAAGATTCGAAAATGTAAAAGTAGAGATGAGCGAGCATGCTCGTCCGAGCTTGGTTTTCGTTCGAGTATTACGGTACTCGTAAGTACTCGCTGCTCGGACAAGTATCTCGCCATGCTCGAGGAAATGGCAACTTCCGCATTGTGCATTTTTGGCGCCTATAAACTCAGCCAATCACAAGCCAGGAGACTCTGTGGTACACCCAGCATCACGTGGGGCCCTTACATGTCGATAGCAGGGGTTGGCTGGCCTGATGAGGTGACCCTGGAATATACTAGTGACTGCCCGCGGTGCTCGGCTCAGATGCTGTCTGGATGTCGTTAGGGACAGAGCTGCTGCGTTTCAGGGAGAGTGTTAGGGCCTGGATTTAGTTCTCTGTTAGGCAGGAGTGATCTCACAAGAACCCAACAGCCCTTCTAAGGGCTACAAGACATTTTTTTTGTCTCCTGGCTGGGCTGGCTGGCTGGCACTAGTAGTGCAGCTATCGCCATATATAACCCTTTTTTTTTATTGTTATATCTCAGTGATACAAATCCATTTCACACAGCTGTGTGGAACCATTCTGTGTGTCACAGTTCAGCGGTCCACTCAACACAATCCGTATTTTCTGTCCAGGTGACACATTCTGTATGTCACTTAAAGGGTTATTCTCATTTTAGACAATGGGGGCATATCGCTAGGATATGCCCCCATTGTCTTATAGGTGCGGGTCCCACCGCCGGGACCCGCCCCTATATCCAGAACGGAGCCCCCGAACTGAATCATTTCTATGGGGCTGCCGAAAATAGCCGAGCGCTGGCTCAGCTACTTTCGTCGGCTCCATAGAAATGAATGGGAGCGCACCGCGCATGCACGGCCCGGCTCCCATTCATTTCTATGAGCGAAGCGGGGACCTGCGCCTGGTGGTGGCCGGACCCCCGGAAACCCGGGGTCCTCCAGGCGCAGCGCTCCCCGCTCCGTTCTGGATATAGGTGCGGGTCCCAGCGGTGGGACCCGCACCTATAAGACAATGGGGGCATATCCTAGCGATATGCCCCCATTGTCTAAGATGAGAATACCCCTTTAATTAAAAAAGGTCTTTTGCGCTCACTGATACAGCTAGATTAGAAAAATCTCTGTGCGACATTTGTCTGGGTTGCAGTCAAAATAGCCACCGTCAGCAGGGGCTGAGTTTTCTGTCTGATAGTTTCTGCACGTCACGTTCCAAAACAACAAAATATAAAAAAATATATATAAAAAAATATATAAAAAAATAGTTTTTTTGTTGTTTTATCTCAGTGATACAAATCCATTTCACACAGCTGTGTGGAACCATTCTGTGTGTCACAGTTCAGCTGTCCACTCAACACAATCCGTATTTTCTGTCCAGGTGACACATTCTGTACGTCACTTAATTAAAAAAGGTCTTTTGCGCTCACTGATACAGCTAGATTAGAGAAATCTCTGTGCAACATTTGTCTGGGTTGCAGTCAAAATAGCCACCGTCAGCAGGGGCTGAGTTTGCTGTCGGATAGTTTCTGCACGTCACGTTCCAAAAAAACAAAATATAAAAAAAATATATAAAAAAAATATATAAAAAAATAGTTTTTTTGTTGTTTTATCTCAGTGATACAAATCCATTTCACACAGCTGTGTGGAACCATTCTGTGTGTCACAGTTCAGCTGTCCACTCAACACAATCCGTATTTTCTGTCTAGGTGACACATTCTGTACGTCACTTAATTAAAAAAGGTCTTTTGCGCTCACTGATACAGCTAGATTAGAAAAATCTCTGTGCGACATTTGTCTGGGTTGCAGTCAAAATAGCCACCGTCAGCAGGGGCTGAGTTTGCTGTCTGATAGTTTCTGCACGTCACGTTCCAAAACAACAAAATATAAAAAAAATATATATAAAAAAATATATAAAAAAATAGTTTTTTTGTTGTTTTATCTCAGTGATACAAATCCATTTCACACAGCTGTGTGGAACCATTCTGTGTGTCACAGTTCAGCTGTCCACTCAACACAATCCGTATTTTCTGTCCAGGTGACACATTCTGTACGTCACTTAATTAAAACAAGGTCTTTTGCGCTCACTGATACAGCTAGATTAGAAAAATCTCTGTGCAACATTTGTCTGGGTTGCAGTCAAAATAGCCACCGTCAGCAGGGGCTGAGTTTGCTGTCGGATAGTTTCTGCACGTCACGTTACAAAAAAACAAAATATAAAAAAATATATATAAAAAAAAATATATAAAAAATAGTTTTTTTGTTGTTTTATCTCAGTGATACAAATCCATTTCACACAGCTGTGTGGAACCATTCTGTGTGTCACAGTTCAGCTGTCCACTCAACACAATCCGTATTTTCTGTCTAGGTGACACATTCTGTACGTCACTTAATTAAAAAAGGTCTTTTGCGCTCACTGATACAGCTAGATTAGAAAAATCTCTGTGCGACATTTGTCTGGGTTGCAACTAAGCAGACCAAGTCAGCCTAATCTAATAGTTTCCGTGTAATTGCTCCATACTGCACGGTACGTAATAACATACGTAATTTTGATCTAACTTATTCACCTATATATTTACTTGTTCAGATTGAACAAGTTTGTGGGTTTCAGTACAACAGGCCCATTTTTTTTTGTACATATAATACACTTATATACAGAAAATGTTGAACCCCAGGGCAAAGGGTCGAGGACGACGGCGTGGGCATTCAATTACTGCAGGGGGCAGAGGCCGTGGTCCTGGGCAGGGTGAGACAGTACCTGCTGATGAAGGAGCAGGGGAACGCTGCAGAGCTACACTCTCTAGCTTCATGTCTCAACTTACAAGGACACGTGGTAGAGGACTGTTGAAACCACAACAGTGCGAACAGCTGATGTCGTGGATTGCAGACAATGCTTCAAGTAATTTGTCCACCAGTCAGTCTTCCACGCAGTCCACCCACGTTACCCAAGGGAGCACTCCTCTGGCTCCTCCACCTCAACCTCCTTCCCCCCAGTCTGCCCCCTCCCAGGAAAATTTGGAATGCGATCCGGCATACTCTGAGGAACTGTTTTCTGGACCCTTACCAGAGTCACAAACCACTTCTCAGGTTGCTGCTGACCTCGTTCCCGATGCCCAAGTTTTCCAACTGTCGCAGTCTGTGGGTCATGATGATGATGACAATGTTGACTTAGTGGAAAAAGTTTGTAAAGAGGTGTCGGACGATGAGGAGACACGGTTGTCAGACAGTGGTGAAGTTGTTGTCAGAGCAGGAAGTCCAAGGGGGGAGCAGACTGAGGAATCGGAGTATGACGAGGTGACTGACCCAAGCTGGGTTGATAAGCCAGTGCCTCTGAGGTGGAGGCGAGTGCTGCACCAGAACAGGTTGGAAGAGGCAGTGGTGTGACCAGAGGGAGAAGCAGGGCCAGAGCTGGTGCATCAGCAGCAACTGTTTCATGTAGTTAAGCTCTCGTGGCGAGGCCTAGATGTTCGCAAGTCTGGAGGTTCTTTAAAGAAAGTGAGGATGACCGACGGACTGTGGTGTGCAACCTGTGCCACACCAGGATCAGCAGGGGTGCCACCACTACTAGCCTAACCACCACCAGCATGCGCAGGCATATGAGTGCTAAACACCCCACTCAATGGAACCAAGGCCGTTCACCTCCTGCGGGTCACACCACTGCTCCTTCCCCTGTGTCACTTGCTGCCTCTGCTAGTCAACCCCTTGCCCAGGACCCCGGCACGAGCGCCTCCTGCCGTAAAACCACACCTTCGCCTCCACGATCCTCCACAGCGTCCACCAATGTGTCCCAAAGTGTTCAGCTGTCTTTACAGCAGACGCTGGAGCGCAAGAGGAAATACAGTTCCACCCACCCACATGCCAAAGCCCTCAACGTCCACATCTCCAAATTGCTTAGCCTGGAGATGCTGCTCTATAGGCTGGTAGAGACCGAGGCCTTTCGCAACCTCATGGCAGTGGCTGCCCCTCGGTATTCAGTCCCCAGCCGCCACTATTTTTCCCGATGTGCCGTCCCAGCCCTACACCAGCACGTGTCAGAGAACATCATCCGTGCCCTGACCAACGCTGTTTCTGAGAAGGTCCACCTAACCACGGACACGTGGACAAATGCTGCCGGGCAGGGACTCTATATCTCACTGATGGCACATTGAGTTAACTTGGTGGAGGCTGGGACCGAGACTGACCCTGGGGCCGCTCATGTACTGCCCACACCGAGGATTGCGGGACCTACCTCGGTCACGGTCTCTCAGACGTACTATGCCTCCTCCTCTGACCCCTCCTCCTCCTCCACCGAATTACCATCCGTGGGCACGGCGCCTTCAGTCGGTAACTCTATGCGGAGCAGCAGTGCCGTGGGTAAGCGCCAGCAGGCGGTGCTCAAACTGCTGAGCTTAGGTGACAAAAGGCACACCGCCCAAGAGCTGTTACAGGGCATCACGGTCCAGACCGATGTGTGGCTGGCACCGCTGAACCTCAAGCCAGGCATGGTTGTGTGTGACAACGGGCGTAACCTGGTGGCGGCTCTGCAACTCGGCAGACTGACACATGTGCCATGCCTGGCCCACGTGTTCAATGTAATAGTTCAGCGGTTCCTCAAGACATACCCCAATCTGTCTGATTTGATCACCAAGGTGCGCCTGTCACGAGGGGAGACAAGGGTGGTGAGCTCTATACTGAACCCCTCCTTCTTTCCCTGCCTACTTGCCTCAGTCGGCCCTAGGCAGCCGCGGACAACCACGAAGACGGTCCCTACACTGGGTAAGTGCGCAGGAGGGAAAGGGAACACAGGGTAGGACAAAACACAGACAGAACGAACACAATGGCAGAGTAGTCAGCAAACCGGGTCAAACACAGGAGGTCACGTAAATACCAGGGGTGAGGCAAGAGAGAAGTCAAAGTCCGAAGTCCAAGTATCCAAATCCAAGTATCCAAACTAAAGGTCGCACAAGCACTGATCAAAGAGTAACTAATCACAGGCATCTGAGTGAGGCAGTTGCCATCTTTAAATAGCCCGCCCAGGATCATGTGATGTGGCCAGCATCACATGACCTGAGGCGGAGCAAGCTGTCAAAACAATATGTAAAGTAGCCATGTGGTGTGATCAGCACCACATGGCTAAACCCAAACAGAGAATTAACTCATGAAGTGCTGGCTGACAAGACCAGCACTTCAATTCCCTATTGCTCGTCTCTAGGGGGCGGAGAGGTCTGGTGACGTCGTGCAGAGGGAGCGCGACGCCGACCTCGCGTGACAGTACCCCCCCCTTCACGAGGGGCCACCGACCCTTACCAGCGGGAGCAGGCTTATCGGGATGCTGCAGATGGAACTTTCGGATGAGCGAGTCTGCATGCATCCTGGTCAACGGTACCCAAGATCTGTCCTCTGGCCCGAATCCCTTCCAGTGTACGAGGTACTGAAAGGAATTCCGGACCTTCCTCACATCAATGACTCTAGCAACCTCGTGCTCCACTTGTCCCTCCACCTCTACCGGAGGTGAGGGCTGTTCCTCTGGACCAATAGGAGCAACATAACGCTTCAGCAAAGACATGTGAAAAACATTATGAACGCGAAGGGAGTCGGGTAAACATAATTCAAAAGATACCGGATTGATCACCTTGGTGATCCTGTATGGACCAATGAAGCGAGGCGCAAACTTATACGATGGTACTTTCATGCGAAGATTTTTTGTCGACAACCATACCCTGTCCACCACCTTGAAATCCACACCCTTAGAACGTTTCTTATCAGCTTTAGACTTTTGGACTCCTTGGGCCTTTTCCAGGTTCAGCTGAACCCGTGCCCAAACTGTGCACAGTTCTTGAGAAACAACATTGACCTCTGGGACAACCGAAGAGGATGAGGAAAAGGAACCAAAGCGCGGATGAAAGCCCATATTACAGAAGAAAGGTGAAACCCCAGAAGAAGAATTCACTCGGTTATTAATCGCGAACTCGGCCAGAGACAGGAATCTGGCCCACACATGCTGGTTATCAGCAACATAACATCTGAGATATTGCTCAACGGACTGATTAAGACGTTCAGTCTGACCATTGGTCTCTGGATGAAAGGCTGACGAAAAGGATAAGGAAATATCGATCTTCTTACAGAAGGCCCTCCAGAATTTAGACACAAACTGCACCCCCCTGTCAGAAACAATATTCTCAGGAACACCGTGTAGTTTAACTATGTGGTCCATAAATACGGAAGCCAAAACCTTTGCAGAGGGTAATTTACACAAAGGAATAAAGTGACACATCTTGCTGAATCTGTCCACCACTACAAGAATCACGGTCTTACCCTCAGAGCATGGCAAATCCGTGATGAAGTCCATGGACAGATGTGACCAAGGCCTATCAGGTATGGGTAATGGACGCAACTCACCCATAGGCCGAGTCTTGGGATTCTTGGACCTGGCACAAGTATTGCACGCAGTTACAAAAGCCTGAACATCTCTGGAGATTGACGACCACCAATACTGCCTAGAGACCAACTCCTTGGTGGCATTGATACCAGGATGTCCACATAAAACAGAGCTATGGCACTCACCCAGCAGTCGCAACCGCAAATGAGCTGGCACAAATAACTTGTCATTGGGAGTACCAGTGGGAGCAAGATGTTGTCCTGCCACGATTTCAGAAGCGAGATCAGATGAGGTAGCGGCTACGATGATGTCAGCTGGCAGGATGGGCTCAGGAGGGACGTCAGGAGCTGATACGCCTGGAAACTTCGGGATAAGGCATCGGCCTTAATGTTCTTGCTTCCGGGTCTGAAGGTAACACAAAAGTCAAAACGAGTAAAGAACAAAGCCCACCTCGCCTGTCTGGGATTCAATCGCTTAGCAGATTCCAGAAACATCAAATTCTTATGATCCGTGAGGACCGTAATGCGGTGTAATGCCCCTTCTAAAAAATGACGCCATTCCTCAAATGCCCACTTGATTGCTAGTAACTCCCTATTACCAATGTCATAGTTTCTCTCGGCAGGAGAGAACTTGCGGGAGAAGAAGGCGCATGGCTTGAGATTAGTTAAGGTGGAAGACCCCTGGGACAGTACTGCCCCCACACCATCTTCAGATGCATCCACCTCAACTACAAACGGCTTATTTTGATCAGGCTGGATCAGCACAGGAGCATCAACAAAAAACCGCTTTAGCCTTTCAAACGCTTCAATAGCAGCAGGGGACCAGTTGACTAAATCAGCTCCCTTGCGGGTCAAATCCGTAATGGGTTTGGCTAGAACAGAAAAATTTTTGATAAATTTCCGATAGAAATTAGTAAAACCCAGAAATCGCTGGAGCGCCTTCAGAGAGGAAGGTCGCACCCACTCTACAATGGCCTGTACCTTACCCGGGTCCATTTTGAAGGAAAAAGGGGTGAGAATGTATCCCAAAAAGGTCACTTCCTGAACACCAAAGATACACTTCTCCCTTTGACAAACAACTTGTTCTCACGCAACACCTCCAGCACTTGCCTGGTGTGGGATACGTGACTCTCCCAGTCTGTAGAAAAAATCAAGATGTCATCAATATAGACAATTACAAATTTTCCAATAAATGGTCTAAAAATGTCATTGACAAAATTTTGGAACACCGCAGGAGCATTACTTAACCCGAAGGGCATTACTAGGTACTCATAATGACCCTCCGGGGTATTAAAGGCAGTTTTCCATTCATCACCCTCACGGATTCTGATCAGGTTGTACGCCCCCTTCAGATCTAGCTTAGTAAACCAACAAGCACCCTGAACCTGATTTAACAAATCAGGAATAAGGGGCAGCGGGTACCTGTTTTTAACAGTTAATTTTATTGAGTTCCCTGTAATCAATACAGGGCCTCAACCCTCCATCCTTTTTCCCGACAAAGAAAAATCCTGCCCCCATGGGAGAAACAGAAGGCCGGATGTGACCCTTGGCCAGACTCTCCTTGAGATAATCCCTCATAGACTGACGCTCTGGAGTAGAGAGATTATAGATACGGCCCTTGGGATATCTGGACCCCTCAATAATATCGATGGCACAATCATATTGCCGGTGAGGAGGGAGGAACTCAGCCTCGGACATGGAGAAAACGTCTGAAAAATCCTTGATGTACTCAGGTAAGAAAGGAGACTCAGTAGTACCTCCCAACTGCAATACCGGTTTGCAACACTTGTCACAATTCAGCCCCCATTTTTCTAATTCACCTGTTGACCAATTGATTACAGGATTGTGGTCCTGCAACCAAGGTAAACCAAGAACTAGGTCAGCAGGTAAATTTTTTAAAACCCAAAAACACATTTTTCGGAATGCGAAATCCCAACCGTCAGGGTCACACTAGGAGTACAGAACTCAATCCTCCCATTATTTAGGGGAGTGGAGTCGAGGGCGATAATTTGAATACCCTCCCTTAAAGGGACCATCGGTAAACCACAGACTGTACAAAATCAAAATTAATAAAATTAGCAGCAGAACCAGAGTCAACAAAAGCCTTTCCAGAACCCCTAAATTGATCATATGCAATGGAGATGGGTACTAAAATCTTTCTCCTTACCACTGCTGGGGTTACCTTACCTCCCACCGGGAGATCTCCTAGAGGGCGGAAGTTTTGGACACTGCTGGAGCCAGTGGTTCACCTCACCGCAGTAGAAGCAGGCTCCCTTTAAACGTCTTTGGTTTCTCAGGATACCTCCTAACTGCATGGACTCCGGGACCCTGGCAGGAGGTGGACTCAGAGGAGGAAACTCAGGCAGGACGACAGCTTGAGGAGTATTTGATCGTTCCCTCTGTCTTTCTCTCACCCGTCGATCCAGCTTAATAACTAAAGTCATGGTCGTCTCTAGGGAGTCAGGAGTAGGATAACAAACCAGAAGATCCTTGAGTTGGTCTGACAGCCCCACCCTAAACTGGCTTCTCAAAGCTGGGTCATTCCACCCAGAGGAGACACACCACTTCCTGAACTCTGCACAGTAATCCTCTACTGGGCGGTTACCCTGCTGAATGTTCCTGAGCTGAGTTTCTGCTACAGTGGCCCAGTCTGGTTCTTCATACAAAAGACCTAAGGCCTGGAAAAAGGCCTCCACAGACAACAGACATGGGGAGTCAGATGGCAATGAGAAAGCCCACTCCTGCGGATCCCTTGCAGCAAGGAAATAATTATTCCTACCCGCTGCTGCTCAGAACCCGAGGAGTGTGGGCGTAAACGAAAATATAATTTGCAACTTTCCTGGAAAGAACGGAAAGTCTTTCGGTTACCCACAAACCGATCGGGCAACCTTATATAGGGTTCAATAATGGAGGGAGCGGCTGCGGGTACAGTTTGCAGCTGCTCCTGGTGTTGGATTCTCTCGGCCAGATCCTGGATCATCTGAGCCATGTCACTTATATGATCCGTGAGAATTCGCAACGGCTCCATTTAGTATGGCCTGTGATTCTGTCACGAGGGGAGACAAGGGTGGTGAGCCCTATACTGAACCCCTCCTTCTTTCCCTGCCTACTTGCCTCAGTCGGCCCTAGGCAGCCGCGGACAACCACGAAGACGGGTCCCTACACTGGGTAAGTGCGCAGGAGGGAAAGGGAACACAGGGTAGGACAAAACACAGACAGAACGAACACAATGGCAGAGTAGTCAGCAAACCGGGTCAAACACAGGAGGTCACGTAAATACCAGGGGTGAGGCAAGAGAGAAGTCAAAGTCCGAAGTCCAAGTATCCAAATCCAAGTATCCAAACTAAAGGTCGCACAAGCACTGATCAAAGAGTAACTAATCACAGGCATCTGAGTGAGGCAGTTGCCATCTTTAAATAGCCCGCCCAGGATCATGTGATGTGGCCAGCATCACATGACCTGAGGCGGAGCAAGCTGTCAAAACAATATGTAAAGTAGCCATGTGGTGTGATCAGCACCACATGGCTAAACCCAAACAGAGAATTAACTCATGAAGTGCTGGCTGACAAGACCAGCACTTCAATTCCCTATTGCTCGTCTCTAGGGGGCGGAGAGGTCTGGTGACGTCGTGCAGAGGGAGCGCGACGCCGACCTCGCGTGACAGCGCCGCATCTGTGCGCATTTCCGCAAGTCGACCACAGATGCTGCCACTCTCAGGGCAGCGCAGCGCCCCTAAAAC